>JASTWP010001792.1:0-59720 GCA_030770255.1 Temnothorax ravouxi | reverse complement strand
TAAAAAGGCAATGCTTTTGTACTCAATGTTATTATAACTGTAAAAGTAAACAAAATTAATAACAAAAATAAAATCAACGATTTTATTTTCGTCGGTCGTTCGTCAGTTGGATCGTTATGCTGGGGCTATACTATGCGCGTTTTCGCGAATCGGATTCGCGAATCGTGCATTTGTGTGCCATTCGTGCTAAGCACACATGGTATACAAATGCACGATTCGCGAATCCGATTCGCGAAAACGCGCATAGTGTAGCCCCAGCCTTACCTACAGCGTATTCGGAAGGTCGTGGGAGATGGCTGCCAAAAATATTTTTTTGCAGTAAAAAGCACGATAAGAAATGTTTTTAAAGAAGAAAACTTTACAAAAATGTGCGGATATTTTAAATTAATTTTATTTTATTGTTATTAATTTTGTTTACTTTTTACAATTACAATAACATTGAATACACCAAAAGCATTGCCTTTTTATTTACTTCTATGTACTACTATTGATACATAAATAATTTTTTTACTATTATTTAGAAGAGGATAATTATCATAAAAACTGCAAAAAATTTAACTGTTATTAAAATCAATAATAAATAAAACTTTAATACTTTATTATTTTATAACTACATATTATTTATAAGAAAAAAATTTGTTAAAAGTTTGCCTGAAACATACTGTAAAAGTACGCTAAAATTATTAAAATTCTATTCCAAGTATTTTCATAATTTTCATTAATTTTACTGATGCGACCCACTAATTTGCAATTAAATTAAATTATAATTTATACTTTTTTATGAAGAATCGTATTCTACATAACTTCTGAAAGTTTGAAGACTATTAATCAAAAATTGTCCTTGCGCTGACGGAACTGGACGAATATACGAACATCGTGATGCTCCCTGCGTTCGCTGCGGTGGAGTTTTTCCTAGCGTTAGCTAACGTTTGAACACCCCGCAGACTGGATGATTGTGTTTTTGTAAATAGTATTGCGTGGTATAGTGCGTGGACTCGCCGCTCTTGCCGCGTTGAATTTTAAACGCGTCAGTTAGACGTTTGAACACTGACAACTGGCTGACTGCGTTTTTCTTACATTTTATGCCACTAAACTATCATTTAAAATAAATTTCAACTTTACTGATATAAGTCAACTAATTACATTTTTTTAACACGTTTACGTGCGTAGCTGACACATACGTAGCACACGAGATAAAATGGCTGATTGCATTTTCTTACGTTTTATGCAGTAAACTAATATTTCAAAAAGTTTCAGCTTTGCTGATATAAGTCAAGTATACCATTATTTTTTACATATTTTAGACTTTATTGCCGGGTCCTGTACATGTGGTGTGACAGCTGATGGCCATTTTGCTATATTTTAGCACAAATACTGTAAAAAAAAAGATAAAACTAGCCATGCTGAAATTGGACAGAAATTAGTGTCGCTGCCTCCTGGAACTCAATATCCTGTAATTACATAATTATATTAATTGTTTTATATTACATTGTTTTTGAAGCGTTTGATAATCGATATGAATTTTATTAATATAAATTGATGTATTATACAGACATTATCTACTGCATGGACGGCAGGTAGCTTAGAGGACAGTTACTTTCAAAAAATGGCTAACAAATACAAATCATGAATTGGAAAGATTAGAGCAAGATGCGGCACCAGCTGGTTGGCTATGTCAATGGGATAGGTACAGTATTCCATATGCAATTGTGTAACTTTTCGATATAAATAGGTCCTCATAATGGGAGGACATCTATATTCAATGGCTTTAGGTGTATCATTAATTTATGCAATGAGTATATACATATATATAATATACATATATGTATGCGAAACTCATATTCTGCCTTGCTAAAGAAAAATGCCGTAACTGCAAAAATTTACATTTTGAATTATCGATTCTGATATTTTTCATCTCAAGGAATTCATTGGGCTAAGCAAAAAAATCGTATCTGAAACCATTATTGAGAGAGATATAAAGTCAAAATTACTACCAGAAAATTGCAGATACAGCAGTTTTATGATGAATACAAAGTATATACTGAGCAAAAAACGTGGTATCTGCTTATATATTTTACAATTAAATATTGTAATAATTGTAATTTTGACTTTACAAAATGATTTCTAGAGGTAGCTTACTTCAGAAAAAAATTAAACAATTGATAAAATAGACATAGGTTGTGGTGGCTGCATTAAAGACTTTTGAACTGTCTTTCTCAGTTTGAGATTTTTACAGATACCGCATTCTTCTAGGGCAGCATACATATACAATTGTCATGTATTGCTACGTGATTTCATCCATCATTAAAGAGTTTATTTATTTTTAGCAAGAACTTATATAGGTGCAAGTTAGTTAATTAATAGATCTAGTGTTATTTTTTAAAGAAACATTGAGCTGCTAAATATTTATGACAATTTTTGTAGGACTAAATAAATTTAATACTAAATAAATTTATAATATTTCTAAACCTAATATACATTCAAATATATATTTAAATTTATATATTTTTTTTATATAATTTATATTTTTCTACGATTTTACTCAAACCAAAATAAGTCATAAATATTGATTTTGTAATATTCATGATAAATAACCAATGTTGCAATATATGCAGTGGTTATATACAATGGTCTTAATATGTGTAGATTTTTTTTTTTTTAATTTAGACCAATGATGCAGCTGATACATTTTATCATTTTGTATGCAATAATTTTTTTTAGCTTAAGTGAAGGTGCAAAGCTTGTAAAGATCATGGTCCCGAAGTGTAATATATTTTTTTAGTGCTAAATCGAGCTATTTGTCTTGTGATATTGTCAATGTGATAATTAATACGTGTTGAGTGATATAATATTTTTAATGTAAATGCTACTAGCAATAATCGAGTAACAAGCACGTTACTTGGATTAAGGATACGTTTGTGCCATGAATAGTTATGAGAGAAGTGTGAAGTCAAAGTAACATTTATTAAAATGAAGATAAGAAGACATCACGCAAAAAAGTGAAAGAACTCTCATATTCTTTGATCGCAACAGGATTAATCAATAGTTCGCGCTTACAATTAGTATAATAATGTATAAATAATACATAGAAAAAAATGTATCGCTTTGGCGAATGATTTATAGAAGTATTTAATAGAATATTTTATAATATTGTTAACAGTGATATAATTATTAAAAAATAAGAAATTTTTTTCGTTGTGATTTAAAGAAGTTATTAACTGAGAAAATTTTATATTTTATATTTATATAAAATATAAAAATTAATTTTATATGGCATTTATCAAAGCAAATAAATATTGTACAGTTTTATAAGATACATACATTTACCTTGTTGGATATACTCAATTTTTAAATAAAATGCGAAAGAAAAAGAAATTATATTATTTTTACGCACAAGCTGCAAGGTGTACAAGAAGTTGATCTAGTATTATAATTTTATCCGTTAATTTATTCGATAACGAACGACGATTAACAATGTAAGTATTATCCTATCTATTATATTTATCAATATCTGGTAATTCTTGGAACAAGCAAATAAACCAGATATTGTTAGGATTTAATTTTCATCATTATTTTTCCTGCACTTCAGTCACGATACCTCACTTTTCCTTCACTTCGCTGTAATCGCGCATTAATGTTCCTCATGAGAGAACACACTCTGATAATTACATAATTACATCCCCATCTTTCCTGTAATGAAAGGCCTTCGTCGAGTAAAACGAGATACGACATTGCAGGTAGGAGTGATTACTAGATTATGTTCTATTAATTTTTGCTTTCGTTTAAGAAACCGGTGACGCGAGTACACCGCGACGAATGTTTCACCACGGAAACATTATTTAAGCGTGTATTGAATGTAATATAGAGAATTACAATAGAAAAAACGACACTGCCATTACTGATGTCTCATGTGTTCCATTTTGGCCGGGGGATTTTTCTAGGTCACATAAGCGGTATTACTATCACAATACATCCACTGGGACATTACAGTGGACTTATCCTGACACCGGTATTGCCGGTGGTACCGAGGAGATGGAATTGTGCACTACTCCGCCACCAGAGTCAGAAGAGTTATCAGTCATAGGTATGTATCATTTACGTACACGGGTATTCTGTACAACAATATGTTCATCAATAAACAATACGTAAACTAAACTATTTGATCTATTTCATCACCATTGTTGTGTTAGGATCACCTGAAACAAAAAAAATGAAGGAGAAGCAAGCTGAGGAGATGGATGATAATAAGGCGGATGACAAAAACGTAGCAGACAGACATCCTGCAACTTTGGAAGCACCACCTCCGCCACAGATATCTAATCCAAGTCCACCACCGCCTCCGAGAATATTCGCGGAAGATCTGAAGAAGGATAAGAAGAAAAGAGAGAAGCCTGATGATAAATTCATGGACCCAAAGAGGAAGCGTTTGGGGAAAGGTAATGAATTATTAGTATTGTAAATAGGATTTTTAATTATGTTACTTATAATATTTATATTATTATGGGATTGCATTTGCATGTTATAGCAGAGCAATTAGTGTTTGTATTAAACCCCTCTGATATACAGGGGAAAAACGATCAATGTCCATCTGAAGCAATTTCGAGAAAAACGCAATTCTGAGTTTCAAGACATCAGATATTTTAGAAAGCTTTTGAAAAAATCTGGCAGGGAATATTGGAATACGTAGTGTTTATTTAGTGTTTACATTATATGTTGGACTCTGATGATTCTTCCTCACAAGCGCGTGGATTATGATCGTTTTTCCTCAGCACAATACATTTTCGGCCTTATTTCTAATGAATTGTAACTGTTCTTGATCAAAACAAATAAGAATTAAGAAAGTTCTTTAAAAATGCCACAAGATAGCATGAACAGTTTCGACAAAAAGTGGACTTTGATCGTTTTTCCCTCGTATCCTTCAATTATTATTTGTAATTATAAATGTTGGACATATTATTGTAGATAAAATACAAAAAGATTTTGTATTTTGTTTATAGACAGAATAATGACTCTGGATACGCAGATGGTGAATCCTACCTTGGAATCTTTATCCTATGCGCATCCACAAGTGACTGTATCATCTCAAACTTCGATACCTCCGAATCACGCAAATATGGAACCTTTGCCGCCTGGTGTGGACTTACCAGATACGTCTTACGAAGCTGCCACTCTGAAAGGAATAATATATAATACGGCGTCACAGCCAAGCAATGCAATTTACGCGCCCTCGATTGCTGATCCAACGATACCTATCCTAAGCCATCAAGCGGGTCTGCTCCAGGAACCATTTGTTCATTATCCAACTTTTCATCAACATTTGCATAATGTAAGTACACTTCTGTGTTTGAATGTTAATAAATAGATATAGTAATATGTATTCCTAGTATGTTAAAGAGTGCATAAAGAGATACGATAGTATGTACATACATCTCGCGCATGTCAAATATAAATACATGAAGAAATTACATTAATAAATATATATTAAATATATTTTCTTATCCAATAAAAATATAGCAAACATAATAATATAAGAAATAAAAATAATTATAGAATGTATATATATGGGGTATTCCATGGCATCTCAACTTTTTTTTTCACTCGCATTCACCGATTTTTTTTGTTTTGCAATATGTTATTGTACTAAATAATAGGTTCCTTCTCAATTTTTTTCAGAATTTTATGGACGTTATTTCAGTAGATATCAACAGTTGAATTTTGAGTTTTTTTCAAGAATTGATATTTTCGGAAATTTTTAACTCAAAAGTTCTTCTATGTATAAAAAATTTGTATACATGAAAAATGTTGGATTTTTCTTGTACTTTGAGATGGTAATTTTCATTTTTTACCATATATTAATTTTTAGTACTTTTTTTTCATAAAAAACGAATAAAAAGTTAATTATCTCAGAAGTGCCATGCTCAATTGAGCTAGGTTTTTTTCTTTAAATACATTCAGTCGTGTGTAATAATGTGTTAAAATTTCAAAATGCCAGGACTAATAGAAAAAAAGATATGATTTTTTTCTTACGGATTTTTATATAATCCAGTAAAAATGTTCAGTGCTACTGCAGAAAAAAGTGCTACTAAACATTATGATAGATGTTGCAACCCTTTAAATCTGCACAAAAACATCATTAAAAGGAAAGGTTTACGGAATCCTTCTGAAATACTGTTAAACAGATTTCCTGCATTGTTTACAAAACGTGAGCGATTGTGCAAGGTTTGCATTGACGCACTGAATAAAAGGACTGAATATATTCAAGAATTGAGTACGGTACTAATTTTTTGCAGAGAAAACTTACTCTTCATGAATAATTGAAAAAGAACTGTTTCAACCTCAAACTAATCTTTTTCATTCTTAAAAATCGTATATTAAAATATGAAATTATTGTGAAGAATTATATTTTTTAAATACTTTACCAGTCTTTGCTAACTCTTCGTTTTTCCTTTTATTCAGTGCGTCAATGCAAACCTTGCACAATCGCTCACGTTTTGTAAACAATGCAGGAAATCTGTTTAACAGTATTTCAGAAAGGATTCCTTAAACCTTTCCTTTTAATGATGTTTTTGTGCAGATTTAAAGGGTTGCAACATCTATCATAATGTTTAGTAGCACTTTTTTTCTGCAGTAGCACTGAACATTTTTACTGGATTATATAAAAATCCGTAAGAAAAAAAATCATATCTTTTTTTCTATTAGTCCTGGCATTTTGAAATTTTAACACATTATTACACACGACTGAATGTATTTAAAGAAAAAAACCTAGCTCAATTGAGCATGGCACTTCTGAGATAATTAACTTTTTATTCGTTTTTTATGAAAAAAAAGTACTAAAAATTAATATGGTAAAAAATGAAAATTACCATCTCAAAGTACAAGAAAAATCCAACATTTTTCATGTATACAAATTTTTTATACATAGAAGAACTTTTGAGTTAAAAATTTCCGAAAATATCAATTCTTGAAAAAAACTCAAAATTCAACTGTTGATATCTACTGAAATAACGTCCATAAAATTCTGAAAAAAATTGAGAAGGAACCTATTATTTAGTACAATAACATATTGCAAAACAAAAAAAATCGGTGAATGCGAGTGAAAAAAAAAGTTGAGATGCCATGGAATACCCCATATATAATTTCAAAAAGTTTGTATCCATGAAAGTTTATGCAAGTATGTACATGTAATTTATGTATCTGTGTTGTTAGCAGACAATTGCAGTTGCAAACAAACACGGTGGACAAAGTGCAATTCAGTTCATGGTGGGATATGCACCGATTATACGAATAATAAAATCATCGCCAAGCCGCCGGTCAAGTCCTCGAAAGAATCTTTGGGATCTGCCCTCGATTCCTTTTACAACGATATTGCGCGTATTGAGAAGACGGAAACGGAACGGACAGGACAGCATCAGGATGTTGCTGCTACGGTAATGGAGCAAGTATCTATTCCGATCGAAGAAACAAAACTGGAAATAGAACTGGAAACTGTGTCCAGCGATACGACGACGAAGGAACGGAAGAAAAAGAAGGTGGCACTTTTATTCATCGTATTTATCTCTTTTGATATCATTTTCTTGTCATAAAAACAGTAAAATTTTATATAAAAAGTAAATTTTTCAACATTCCAATTCTTTATGATATGTTAGATTAAACTTATAAGGAAACACCACGGAAGTGTCCCTCTTCAATTTTGATGAGTTTTTAATATGTTTTGTGATAAAGAAATTTCAAAATTCTGAAAAATGTTTAGTGGTAAAGGTATTTTAAAAAATTTAAAAAAAATTTGTGTCATTGTTTTTAATAGTATATTGTGCACCAAGGAGCGAAAGTAGCGTTTTTCAAACGAGTGTGAAGTTTGCCGCCCGAGCCGAAGACGAGGGCGGCAAATCACACGAGTCTGAAAAAGTTTTCGCCCCGATATTTTTATTGTGTACACGATATTTTTCACAATATCTTTACGGAAAGTTCGACTTCCATGCCTAGAGAGAGCGAGAGTGGTCAATTTCAAGCCAGGGCTTACTTTCCTCCCTAGGGCGGAAAGTGATTACTTTTCACCCGCTAAACAGGAAGGAAAGTGGTTACTTTCCGCCCGCTATGCCGCCCTGGCGTGAAATTGGCCGCTTTCGCCCCTCTCTACAGGCATGGAAAGTCGAACTTTCCATGGAGGTGTTGTGAAATAGTTATTTGTGCAACAAGTGCTGGAAGATGAAAATTCACGGGTACGGAGTTGACGCACGAGCCGAAGGCGAGTGCGGTCACCGCACCCGGGAATTTTCTACTTCACGCACGTGTTGCACACCCTATTTTATGTTATAAGTGCGTGGAAAGTGGTCTATCACGCACGCGTCGCGTGCGTAATGGGCCACTTTCCATGCACGTGTGACATAAAGTATTTTTCAAACCATTCAACTTTTATTTAAACAATTTTTTTTCTATCTTTATAGTTCCGGAGATATTTGCCCCGACTGAGAAAATCTGATTTTTTCCATAGGGATTTTATTCCCTAAACATGCGATTGGACACGTATAAAAAAATACATATCCCTTATTTTTATATGCGCATCTAATTTTTATATGCGTCTAGAAAACAAAATATTAAAAGCTCATCAAAATCGAAAGGGTACAGTTCCGTGTATTTTCTTGTTAATAATTTTTGGACGTGAAAGTTACATACTCCGACTTGCAATGAAATAAATCTTTGCTTTTTATTTTATTTTTTATAATAAAAAAAAGTTTCAGAAATTTTTCCAAGTATATACATTTCAATAGTATTGAAAAAGTCACGCTAAACATATATTAATCAAATAAACGTATATTAATGAAATATTTGACACTTGATGTAATTCTAGGCAAGGATCAGCAACAGCAAGAAACATAAGGAGATGTCAAGCATGGTGGCGAAGTGGCAAAGGGTACAAAAGAATCTAGAGGACAATGTATAAATAATAGGAAGCGATTGAAATAAAATAATTAATGGCTGTACTGATGTTGCATAGACTGTGTTATTAGTATCTTTAGATTTCATTGTACATATGCATTGTTAAATATCTCTTCTATTGTGAACCATTTTAAGTTTTTATTCATAATCCGATACGTACATATTTGTTGCAAGAGTATTACAGCAATATTATCCGTATTATTGAACTGTAGTACTTATCTTTCAGTGCGATATTATGATGAAGATATTATATATCTTATAATTCATTGTGAATTTTGTGATAATTTTTATGCACAGTAGAATCAAGTGATGTATTATGATTATTATTATTAGTTTTGCACATTTATATAGTCAAAAATATAAGTACATTTTTATAATTTGATGTGTTTTTTCAATGTCAAGAGGTACCGTTTCATTGAATCAACACAAATTATTTTTACACATACGCTAAGCTCGATCACAGAATGTGAATAATGAAATCATACTTTATAGGCTTTATTGCAAATAAGAGAAGATGGAGTAGAAATAAAAAGCATGATATTTGATATTACTGTCGTTTTATTTCAACTCTCGTTTAACAAGGTTGGGTTGAATCTAAATGGAGTCATATCCTGGTGCTTCTCTGCGTATGAGCTGCTAAAGCGTAGCATGGTGTAATTTTGTTAGTCTTTCAAGCCAGTCTTTCCGTAGCGACTATTAGCGTAAGATAAGTGGGATTATTCTATCTTGTCCGATATAAGGTCTCCTATTACCCCATACAAAACCACGTGAAAAAGCCGTTCTGTTGAATTGGCTAAAACTTTGGGAATCGGTAGTTTATGTGATGCTGCTCAAAAGTTTTAATGGGCGCTAGTCCGAAAATGGCCAGTTTTCAAGATACGAGAGGTCAAAAGTTAGGAATATAGCCAACAGATTTAGCTTACATGGGTTATCTACGCACGCATCGACGGCACTCATTGAAACGGATGTCTCAACTTGTTCAGAGGATGTGTGAAGACTGTCAGGATAAGCAATAGCTACGACGGAACTCGATCTGACCGTATCAGTAACTTGGCCTAATATGGCCTAATATGACCTAATATGGTCGACTTAATCCGACTCACCTTGTTATTAACATCATTTTTCCTTGATTATTTTTTAATTTAATTTTAATTATTTCTTGATAAAGTTATAAATTAACAATAATAATAATTTAAAGTTATTTTTTGATCAATTAAAGGAGAAAAACAGATAACTTTTATTTTATTATTTTTTTAAAGAGGTTCGATGGCTACAAGAAAATGCAGCCAGTTTCATGAAATTTTAATATGTTGTTCTGGAATGCAAAATAGAATTATGTGAATTTTTTGGGAATTTTTCACCGTCCCGTTTTGAAAAAAATCTACTCCTAAAAATTTAAAAAGTACAATTTTGGAGTAGATTCTTTTCAAAACGGGAACGGTGAAAAATTCCCCAAAAATTCACATAATTCTATTTTGCATTCCAGAACATATTAAAATTTCATGAAACTGGCTGCATTTTTAACATAGGTTCTTATGGGAAATGACATATTGCGCATACCTTCAGAATGAAATAAGTGCAAGAAAAAATGCAAATAATAAGAAAAAAAATATGCACATGTAACTTAATAATTTACAAATAAATGAGCGAAAGAAAGGGGAAAGTTACCGCACATTTCGTAGAAAAATTAATTATTAAAGCATAAATTGCTTGATTTTTCGTCTGCTAGACTGCCACGGTCGTGAACGACGTGAACAGCAGCACGCACTATACGCGCGGCGACCAATCAGAGCAATCCCCTTCATTCCCACTACTTCAAACGCTAAGTGCGCTGTTGCCAGAACCCCCGCGTCCCACTACTCCCCCGATGAAGCCATCGAACCTCCTTAAATAATTAGGTGCGAATTTTTTTCGTTTTATTTACATTTTATATATTATGTTTATGTTTTATTGAACACTTTAAAGATTGATATTGAAAAGTTCTTAATAATTTCTTATGTGATAATTGCGTGATATCAGAATTACTATAAAAAAGTATATTTTTAGGTTTTATTTCTTTTGTTTATTCTATTTACATTTTATTAGTTTGTAAAATAAATTTTTTTAAACAAAATCCAGGTAGCATACCTATGTCAAAATGACGTCAAAAACGTCTTAATGACATTATTGTACAAAACTGTTGTGTAATATTTTGTGATCTTCAAGTCATTTTTATAAATAATTTTTTTGTAATATAATTGAAAATATAAGAATGTCAACAGTTGTTAAGTACAGAACATTACAAACAAATTTGTATTACAATTTACAAAATTAACTGTTCATTACTGGTTATATGTAAGTGCCGAGTCATCCAATAGATGGCATCCGATGGGATCCGTTTTCTCGTATTTAAAATACGACCAACGATGGTATAAGAATAACGATATAAAGGACGGAATCGCACAATTTATATCAAGTTGTATCGTGGGAGTCCACTTCTATAATAAATATAAAATGTGGTACACTTTTGGATCGTATTGGGCTGCGTTCGAAAACGTCACCCGAGTGCACACGAGTATATACTCCCTTCCCTTCTCTTTCTATCTCAGCGAGTTAGAAGGAGAAGGGAGTATACCTGTGTGTACCAGGTGACGTTTCCGAACGCAGCCTTGATGTAACATTGTTAACTTTGATGTTATTTTGACATATACTAGCAGAGCTAGCTGGGTTGTTCTCTTTTTCTTTATTTCCTCAGGACATATTATTTTTTCTTAAAAAAAACTATATTTCTAAAAGATTAATATTTAAGTTTTATTAGCAGCTTTAAATTATTAGATAATTTTAAATAATTATTTTTACACAATTTTTAGGAGTATATATAAGTATTTAATATTTCACACACACACACACATTCTATCCGGGAAAAAAGATTATATATAATTATATATAAATATGTATGATTATATGTGATTATATATACGAAATTTGGTTTATAGTTACACGGCGATATTAGCGGAAAGGATAAAGAAGGAGGTAGAAAACGAAGAATTTGATTCCCGATAATCAAGCAGGATTTAGAAAAGGAATGGGGGACAATGATCAAATATTTGCTTGATCTACTTGGTGAATAGACAACTAGGGAAAGGGAAAAGAAAGATGACAGTACTATTTGTGGATTTGAAGGCGGCTTTTGACTCAGTGGATAAAAAAGTATTAATTAAGCAATGAGAGAGAGAGAGGAGTGAGACAAGTACTGATAGACAGGGTAGAGGAGGTATTGAGATAAACAAAGAGCAGAGTGGGAAAGGGAGGAAAGAATGGAGGACAATTTTGGACGGCGAAGGGCTTGAGACAAAGATGCCCATTAGTGGTGCCCAATATTGTTCAATTTGTTAATCGCAGACATAGAGGATTACATGAAGAAGGGCGGATGGGGAGGCATGAGATTAAGAGGTGAGAAGATATACACGCTAATGTGTGTGTGTGTGTGTGTGTATGCAGATGATATAGCACTGTTGGCGGAGGAGAAACAGGACATGAGATCAATGATAAGCAGGTTAGAGGGATATCTAGACGGGAAAGGTTTAACATTAATTGTAAGTATAGAAAAAACAAAGATAATGAGGTTTAGAAAGGGAGGAGGAAGGAAGAAGAAATATGACTGGAGATGGAAGAGAAG
Organism: Temnothorax ravouxi; assembly: GCA_030770255.1. Lineage (NCBI taxonomy): Eukaryota > Metazoa > Arthropoda > Insecta > Hymenoptera > Formicidae > Temnothorax > Temnothorax ravouxi. Next base: position 47,125 of record JASTWP010001792.1, on the reverse strand, counting down.
GAAGTTAGAGGAGGTCAATAAATTCAAATACCTGGGGTATACGTTGAAGAAAAATGGAGGACAAAAAGCGCATATTAGAGAGAAAAAAAGGAAGGCAGTAAGAGTAGTGTGGGGGATAGAGAAGAGAATCTGAAAAAATTACTGCAAAAGAAGGATCTGGCTATATAACACCCTGATATGGACGGTGATGGGATACGGGGCAGAAATATGGGGATGGAAGGAAAAGAGGGAGGTAGAAGGTATTCATGAGAGATATCTCAGATGGGTACTTGGAGTAAACTGGAGAACGCCAGGATATATGGTTAGAGATAAACTAGAAAGGGAAAAGATGAAAGCTAGAGCAAGTAAGAGAGCATGGAAGTTTGAAAGAAAACTGGAAGAAGGTAAAGGAGGTGAAATAGCGAGAAAGTGCTTGGAAGAAATGAAAGAGAGATGGAAGTGGGGAAAGATAATAGGAAGATGGGAGCATGAGAGAAAGGACTATCTGAAAGGAATCGGGGTAGAGGTGGAAGAGGAAGAGGAATTAGAAGAGGAGGCATTGGAGAGGAAAGAGAAATGGAAGAAAAAACAAGAAAGGATGGAAAAGATCATGGGATCGAATTACAATAGATGGTATAAGAGTATAAGGAAGGACGGTATTCCGGACTATCTAAAGAAGGGATGGGAGGAAGCAAGATGAAGCAGGGTTGCAAGATTTAAACTTGGTAACGAAGTGAGAGAGGGATTATACTGAGGAAATAAGAAGGATAAAATGCAGGATTTGTGGGAGGGAAGAGGAAACATGGGAACATATATGGGAGGAATGTACGAGATGGGAGGAATGAGAAAGAGAAGGGTGGCAGGATGTGGTGGAGAGATTACTGGGAGAAAAGAGAGAGGGAGAAGAATGGATGAAAGCAATAGAAGAAATGAGACGAGTTGGAGGAGGGAGAAAAATGGGAAAGAAAGTCAACAAGTCAACGAAAGAGGACCAAGGAGGACGAGACAGCGAAAAGGATTGAAGAGGAATATGTCTATAATAAATTATATGTAGATATTTAATTGTATGTAAATTATTGTAATTTTATATATTTAATTGCATGTAAATTGGATGTACAGGGTTGGGTACGTCCCTACAAAATGCCCTTTTAGACCCCTTGGGGTAATAAAGTATTTTTTCTATCTAATAACTTACTTTCTTTAGCTTTATTTATCATTACGATTCCAACCTTTACTGACAAATTTCTGAGTTCTTGCTCGTTCAGTCGCTTTTTGGATCTGAAGCATAGGAGCCTTCGTTAATTTGAAAATTTAGCTGATGCTAATTCGAGTTTAGACTATAAGTCTACTTTTTGTTGAGAATTACTACTTTTTTATGTCACAGTTGTAAAGAATTTGATTTTTACTTAATTTATAGATTTTTTACTACTTGACTATTACATATAGCTTTACTTCGGAAAATTTTTTGACACGCAATGATTAAGGCCGTTTGCTCCACATTTTTCAGCCTTTTAACACGATTTTTCTCGCCATTAAACGAATAATTATTTTTAAAGTTTTAATTGTTAACAACTCTCTAATTATATTTATAGTTTGACCACGAGTACATTTCGACTATTTGTTAATCGGTTTTTTGGGCTTTCAACTTAATGTGGCTTCTTAATAACTCCATGTAATTTGTATACTATAATTATTAATATTAAGAAAGTAAAAACGACCGCTATGATTTAAATCAATAGAGAGGATAAATTCCATAATAAAAATGCTATAATTATTAATTAATGTTAATTTTATGATGTTAAACTTTCTTTTAATTTATTTCATCTCTCGAAGGATTTTTTATGTAACGGGAGAGATTATTATGATGTATTACAGTTAATTAGAGCGATTTATTTAATTGATTAAAAAAGTCTCTGTAAAGCACGAAACGTTCCAATTATTTTGACGGAATATTAAACTATATTATTTAGAATCCTGTTGTTCGGTTTGTCGTGCCACGCCTTGAAGTTCGTCTCAGGGCCGGCATCGGGTTCGCAGGATCCGCAGGAAGGAGGAAAGAACAACGAGATGATGTATGTGGTTGCACAGCGGTGTTTAATAAACGGTTTCTTTGTAGTTACACTCAAATCACTTATTTAACTGCCCTGACTTGCGGGCTCAATCATGGTATAAAGAAAAGAGGTATGCTCTTTAGGCAGACCAAAATTCGATCTGTTCTGCGCAGACATGGCGGTGGAACAAGTCGCCGACATATTGGCTGAGTCCAGCCGACCCTCTGCTACCCGTAGCATCGAACATAACCCAACATAACCGCGAGTAACACCGAACTAATCTCGTGCGACGACGACGACGACGATCTTGTACTCACAAAAATACGCGTAACGAGCTCGAGAGCTTGTCGCGACGACAAGAGCCTGCAGGAATTGATGGAGAGCGAGCTGGCGCTGCCCGAGGATCTGCTCGAGCAGCACCGACGACGAAGCCGTCGAGGAAACCGAGAACGTCGTCACCCAACCGAAGACGATCAAGAGGATCGTCCTGGGCCGCCGACAGGATCCCGTCGACGTTAACGCGCAATTCATAGCGGCCGAGAGCAAACATTATTCTTTGATCGAGGAACCGTGTACGGCCACCGAAACGGTCATTTTGCAGTTTGATTGTGTGAACACTCTCTCCGATCAACTTCTCTTCGGATGTGGTAGTGGCCGTTGAACCTCCTACAGGGTAAATATACTATCGACGCATTTATATATATGTTACCTCCTTATATTTTTTATGATACATGTTGTAATGAGTCGTTTATTTCAGTTACTCCATCGTGTGCGTGTAAGGTAATGCGTACCATGTCCGCGATTACCTTACAATGAACCAGGAACCACCTACACAGTATTGAAATATTCGGAAGATGTAGAAACGAGTGTCGTTACCATTCCTACGTTACGATTTATGGCAAGGGATTGCGATCCAACGACGGGAATACCAGACGCGGAACAAGGATACCACGACGAATATATGGTAAAAGATCAGTTTTAATGCTATAACAAAAAGTGACTTTCACATATAAATACTTCTGCGAGAAATGCATTAATTCAAAATTAATATAATTTCTTAAATCTCATGAGAGAAAAATGCGCTTGTTTATAAATTTTTATTATATCAACGAAATTATTGTTCACAAAATTGACGTTATTTATTAATTTGTATATAAATGCGATTTTTTAGTTGGAAGATTTGGAAGTGACTGTAGCTGATCAAGTACGTGGCGTTGGTAACAGAGGCATGGACTTTAATACCGCTTGTGATACATACGCTGCGAAAGGATTTGTCAAGCTAGAGGAGACATTCGCTTTGGGAGACACAGTGACGTCTTTATAAGGAGCCGGAGCGGCTGCTCACAATCTGCTCCTGAGTGGCGTCTTCCGAGGAGGAAAGGAAGTATTAGCACGTGCTAGACTAGCACTGAATGGAACGCAAGTTCACGCGCAACTATCTGTTCTCTGCCAAGATCCAGATGTCGCTGAACTAATAGTCGCGTCCGTAGGATAGAGATCGCAGTGATACAATGTAAGAATTTTCACAATAGGAAGAAATACATTCGCTGATTGCTGTAAAATAACTTTTATAATGTAAGATTATCATTACATATACATGGAAATTATTAAAGAATACTGCTTGTATTTCTTTCTATCGTTAATATATCATGTGACTTTTCTTTAATGTATTACAATAATCATTAATTATAATATTCTCAGATTTTGCCTTCGTACAACAGTCGCATTCTGAATACGCAGAGTATCATTCGCTTTGGGAGACACAGTGACGTCTTTATAAGGAGCCGGAGCGGTTCGAGGAATGGGAGCTACAAATGACCAGCCATCTGCCTTAAATCTACGCTATAGGCTACGTTGGTATATACTCGGAAAACATTCAGCTGATATTTTGTCTGAATCTTGTAACACTCAACCAGATTGTGACGTGACGTTGGTTGATTTTAGTGATCTAAACAATCCTATGCAAATAGCCTTAGAAAATCCCGAAAATGGTAATGTCAATGAAGAAGACGATAATCTTTTCAAAGATCTACAAGATCAGCATTTGGTTTCAGCAGATTTCTATGATTCTGATTCTGATAGAGGTATTTTTATTTACAATCTTAAAAATATTGATGGTACCGAATCAAAAGGACGGTCATTATCCCGTACATGCTAGATGCAAAGGAGAATATTTCACCGGTGCATCCATGGTGTAAGGAAAAGTTTACACCATGGATACATGGCTATTTTGCGAACGTATTAATTATTCTTGTATAAATCATGTTACATTCCGTTTCTGTAGATGATATTCCCACCGATGAAAGAACTCTCATTCAAGAAATAATAGAAGGTGAAGCTCTTAATTATATAGCTGGATATGCAGCTCACAGATTTCGAAAAAAGTATCCCCATTTAGGTGTACCAACGCGTCAATTAGAAGTACATCATAATTCATCTGATTGGATTCAATTTTTGTCGGAAGGAAATTTGATGTACCCAAGTGACGCTCTTATTTATACCGCAAATAAGATGAACAAAATCTTCCAAGAATTTCATAGATCTTCCTTGTCAAAAGAAGACTGGATTTTCAAGAGCGTCACAACACTTGTTCAAGAAAAAATTAAAAACAAGTTTCACATTCCTGAAGAAGTTATTCAATGTCTCGTTCGAACAAGAACTTATATTAGATTAAGAGAGATAAATAAAAAACTAAAATCTGATGTTACTAATAAGCATCGAACAAAAAAAATTACAAAATTTTTTAAGTAGTTCTTACAAATAAATTATTTACATATTTGAGATCATTATACCGTCTTTTTATTTACCTATTTGTACTATTACAAAAAAATTTTAATATATTCTTACTACATAATTTATTTTTTGGTTTTGTTTCAAAAAATTCAAAAATACATATTTTTTATTTGACTTAATTTTTTTATATTTTAATACTATATATATTTATTAATAATTTACTTGCTTACCATCATTGTTTTATTTCTTTATTAATATATTTAATTAGAAAAATAGTTTTCAATTTTATTGTAGCTTAATATTTGACGCTTGCTTATGCATAGAAAATTATTAAGTATAAAACTGTGTTCTACAAAATTACTGCCAGCGCTGAAAATCTATAATTTCCATTACGTGCACTATTTAGCACTGGCAGTCAATTTTGGAACACAGCCATAATCTCAAACTTGTTCGAAATTTACCGATCTTTTAAAAACGCGGTCTATTCTCATTGGTTGAGAAAGCAATATGAAGGCTACCTGTTCCAGACCGCTGATTGGCTAATAGAATGATGCGTAAGAGCATACCTCTTTTCTTTATACCATGCGCTCAATAACGATACAGGGAATAACGCGGTCGCGTGCTCTCGATGGTAACTGCCCGCCGCTTATCGGAAGGGCGGGCCTTTTAAGGGGATGCTGGAGTCGCAGACGAACTCGATCAGCGTCGATAAAAAAGTGCTTACCGATTCTTACACATAGAGCGCAGGCAAACTCGATCAGCGTCGATAAAGAAGTGCTCACCGATTCTTACACATACATACAGAGCGCCTGCTCTAGGGCTATCCGTTATACTGATCCGTATGTATTTGGCTGAATTTGAGGAGACGCGTAACATGTGCATAACACACTTTTCTCTTATACTAAAGCTCGCAGCTCATTCCTACAAGCACAGGATTCTTTTTTATTGTATTTCCGAGGGCGATGTATGCTAAAATAAGCATTTTATACGTACAAAGTCTAAATTTTTATGTGCAGCAAATGTTGTCACGTCATACATATAATTTTTTTATTTTTTTGTTTTTGATATAAAATCAACGCTAGCGCCCTCCGTTTTTATGCGTACTTTAATTCTGTAAAAAAATTTTTCAATTCCGTAAAGCCAATTCAAAGTTTAGCCTGCTAAAAAAAATGTCGGTAATTCTTGTCACTTCCCATACAGCACAGAAATATTGCAGCACCATTGCAGCAATGTTTTCCTGCAATATTGCAATATTGCAGAAGCATTGCAAAATGTTGCTGCAACGTTGTTGTGGCATTGCAGCAATAGTAAAATGTCCGCTTGCAGAAATATTGCGATATAATATTGCAGCAACATTGTAATATAATATATATGCAATAATTGTTTATATATATATGTTACGGGCAATTTGATTAATCCGGGCATTATGCATAATGCCCGCTTTGTTCGGGCAATTTAAATAATAAAAGCAAAAATGTTTAAATTAATCAAACTGACCGGTCATTATGCATAATGCCCACAGACAAGTGGGAAATGTGATTAACATATTAAAATATATTTCTAAAAAGAGTGGCAGTCTATCTATAATTTCAACTTTCTTACTTACAATGAGTTCATGTACAATAGTATATTGTGCACCAAGGGGCGAAAGTAGCGTTTTTCAGACGAGTGTGAAGTTTGCCGCCCGAGCCGAAGGCGAGGGCAGCAAATCACACGAGTCTGAAAAAGCTTTCGCCCCGAGGTGCACACAATATTTTTCACAATATCTTTACGGAAAGTTCGACCTCCATGCCTAGAGAGAGGCGAGAGTGGCCATTTCACGCCAGGACGGCATAGCGGGACGAAAGTGATCACTTTCCGCCCTAGGGAGGAAAATGGTTACTTTCGTCCCGTTAACGCCGTCCTGGCGTGAAATTGGTCACTTTCGCCCCTCTCTACAGGCATGGAAAGTCGAACTTTCCGTGGAGGTATTGTGAAAATATAATTATATATAATATTATATAATATATTATACAAAATATGTCCATATATATGTCCATACTATGTTTCTTTTTCTTTTGTATAATCTCTGTTCCTATGTACAAGACAAATAATAAGAAAAAGAATTAGAAAATAATTAAAAGAATAATTTTTGCATTTTTTTACAAAAAAATAAAGTGTGCAAATGTGAAAAGTTTGCTCATATATATAATCATATTTTATATACATTATTACATTTATATATATAATTATATATAGGCAAAAAATGGACAATGCAAAGATTATCTTTTTAATTATTTTCTAATTTTTTTTTATTATTATTTATCTTGCACATACAAACAGATTATACAAGAGGAAAAAAAACATATATGGACAGTATATACCTACTTGTGGCCTTGTGGCCAAGGCCCAGCCCCAGCAGACAGCAGAATCGTGAGACATCGTGAGTCGTGTGAGCGTGAGCGATGCGATTTACATGTTTTGAGTACTGTTCGTCGCAGTTTCGCGAGCGGACTTGGAAAATTATGCGATCCCCGCTGCCGTGGATCTAACGTGCGATCACGTTCGAAACGCTACACGCTACCTCTCGAGTGCCGAGCACAAGGGAAGGAGCAGCGCGTCCTTCCACGTCCTTCCTGTGCGACGAGAGCGAGTTCGTAAATTTATAACCTCCTCGTGACTTTTTTTCTCTTGACTGCATCTTTTGCTCGTAATTTTTGGTCATGCTAACAATAACACGGCGATTATATTACTATATAACAATGCGCGTACATATTAATTTATTTATTTTACCGAGAAATAAGTTATCAATGTATGTATGGATGTAACACATTTCCGTGGACTGCGTAGCACTGTCGCGTGTTACTCGAAACATCAAAGATCAAAGCTGAATATATTGACATTTTACTACGTTAACACGTTAACAACGTGTAGTGACAACTGACACTGATCTTTCTTGATTCGGTTGCTTTTTGTAGAAAATGGAGAGCGAGCGCTTAACTGGCAGAGTCACCAAGAGACACGACGAGAGTACTGAGGCTAAACCTAAGGAGACTCTAGGCAGTCTAGGCTTGACCACCGCAGTAGCCTTGGATACTCTGCATCGCGATGTTAGACGCGTTCTGCAGGAGTACGAAGAGGATCGCAGGAGAAATAAGTAGTATCTTGTACAGCAATTGAGTGATTATTTCGTGCAAGTGCAAGAATGTTTATATCAAGTTTATATATATATATATATATATATATCGCGGCAATCGTTTATATTCAGAAAGCATAGAGCTTGGCTGAGGGATGCCCTGCATCATCGCAGCCAATATACGACGCTCTGCTGGACCTCCGCAATCGCCCTGCTGATCAACGCCATTATTCTCATCGTTGCGTTCTTCACGCTCAATGAAACATGGTATTTATTGATCAAACAGGGCGGCACATTTGTGTGAAACTTGGACCGCGCGTTTCTCCTACCTTATCTATCCTATTTGCTTCCGTGACAACTGACAACTGACAAACAGCTCTGTAAATAAATATTATTGCAGGTATTCGACACTGCCGTACGAAGGACTGACAGTCTGTTGTTTAGTAGTATTGAATTTTATCCTGGTGATATTGGATAACAAATTACGACACGAGGAAATTCCTCATAGAGTGAAAATTCTTCTGGATAAACTCAATGGTACGTATTTTTAAATAGACCCCGCACCCCAAATAAGAATTTCCCCACATCTGTGTGACATTTATCTCATCTCACTTTTAAAAATGCAAATAAATGTAGAATAGCCTGCGTAACAATATGCGCGCAGTTTTCCTGTATAAATCCCATATGAAGCTTCTCACAGTAGCAACGATTATACACGTACACGTGTGTGTTTTTCGAACGTACAGTTGCACGTTCCACATGTCAATGGAACGCCGACAACTATCCGCATCTGTGCAGTCCGCAATCCCCTTGCTTGACCCTGCAGTGGACGTATCGCGATGGTCAAGTAGTCAACTTGCCGTGGGCTTTATTAGTGGCCGGTGACATAATCGTGATGAAGCCAGGCCAGCAAGCACCTGGATATTGCGTGCCGTACGACGTACGTGACGTCAACTCTCTCTCTCTCTCTCTCTCTCTCTCTCTCTCTCTCTCTCTCTCTCTCCTCTCTCTCTCTCTCTCTCTCTCTCTCTCGCGACCGAGACTTCTCTAGATGTTCAGTTTTCAAGATGTCCATGTTACACAGAGAACTTCTAACTGTTCGCAGAATCAAGCTTTCTACGTAAACTTTGAATTGCAGGATGCGGAAGCTCCTGTTTTGCATGCGAGGGAGACCTACTGTGCGCCGGTACACAGCGCGAACGAGATTTTCTCCACGCCGCAGGCCCGCGCACCTCTGAAGAGCAAAATCTACAAACTCCAGGAAACGCCATACCTGATGAATCTCCGAATGGCGTTAGATCAAGCTCTCGATCGACCGGTCACGTATTACAATCGCAAGCGTCACTTACTGATGATCTGCTGCATCGAGCACTTGACCTATCCGATACTCGTGATCGTTATCCTTGTGGTCAATCTGCTCCGTTATCTGTATTTGACAGATTATTTTGGTACCGGCCACTGGAGTGAGATGTTCCTGTTGCAACCGATCACCATTAGTCTGCCGTTGCTGCCGTTGATGTTCCCCGCCTGCTGGATATTCCTCACGTGCTTCGGCATGGCCCGTTTCAAAGCATTGTTCAAGCTTTATCTGTCCGCAAAGAAACTCCAGGTCGGTATTTAATTTAGAACGTCATTATTTACAATGTAACATTTGTACCAAGTGTATATTACATGTACGTAATATAATACACCGTCTACAGAGCGTCGTGTGATTTTGATAACGTATGTTTGATTAAAAAAGAAAAAGAGATTACGTTATACGTTCCTTAAATTTAGTTTGTAGATCCTTTTGAAGACGCGGATATCACGGGTCCCAGTCAGCCGGATGTAGTGTATAATTGGCTGGAACTCAAAGAGTACTTCTTCAATATTCTTTTCGGCACGGAGCACATGATGTCGCGGTCGGCGAGCATTTTACACGTACTGGGCTCTGTGACTGTGAGTATCGTAGCACGACGTGACTGTGACGTTATACCCGAGTACCAGTAGGCACGGATTCCTGTCAAAGATTCGTCATATAACATTCTATATGTATTTCTGTAGGCACTGTGCTGCGTAGATAAGAAAGGAATTCTCTCGTGGCCTAATCCTACGGCGGAGAAAGTATTTTTCCTACGTAACGCCAATATTTTGTCGCCGAGCTCGAGGTAGGCATCTTATAGTCGCGCGGACCCAGTTGGGGATATAAGACGCCGAGTATCTAAAAGTCCAAGAATTTATGACGTTTTCTCCCTGAGATGAAGGAGTTTAACGTAACTTAAATTTACGGTGAAATCATACGGTGCTCGCGGTATCGACGCGCGTACACGCTCATTTGTTTTTCAGTACCGGCAGCGTGGACAAGACGACTGATAAGAACCAGGAGTCTGAGGAGACCAAGGTCAACTCCAATAGAACGTCTTACGTTCAGCACGGTAAGGAAGGACGAGAGACAACGAGAGTCGAGTGCGCGACGTAACGACATCCGATGCTTCGTAGATATGTCGCACTCCACCGCCGAGGTTTTGGATCTTACCCATGATCACGCCTTGCCGTTCCGACTGCAGTTCGACGACCACGCGTGGCGGCAACATCTCAACTCCCTGAAGCCGCTTGGCCTGGCGATCCTCCTCAACACGTGCAACATGGATACGCAGGAGCACTACATGCAATTCTGTTGCCATGTCACTTGCGAGGCTCTTTACAACGAGAACCTAGTCCCAGTGACCAACAGACGGTATGTGCCTCCTTAATCTCTCTCTTTCTTTTAGACGCGCGTGCCATTGCGTCAATCCTTGCAAAATCCACGTTCAAAAGAATCGAAAAGTAAAGTTTAAAATTTCAGCAGATGTCTGTGCGAACTGGCGAAGCAGATCGGCTTCCAGGACCAAGCGCAAAAGATCTTTCAACTGGAGCAACAACTGTGTACATTTAGACATGTAGTAAGTATTACTAATACGTGTTTGGATGTAAGAATTTAGGAGAAGGCTTTTCCTTTTTTCAAACTCACGTGCGGAGCCATAATGAACGCGCCCTTCGTCAAAATTTTGGAACCTGCTCGCGCGTTCTGTGTACGCGCAGAACGTGTTGAACTGAAGTTTGTGTAGCTGCTTAAAAACAGTCTCACGTAAACTGGGGTTTTTTTTTTAGCTTTGCCATTCTAAAAAGATATCGTTCAGAGGGGGATACGTTTTGTTACAAAAGCGCGAATAAAAGTTGTGTCACGCGGCAGCAAACTATAAACGTTTTGTTGGTAGCAACCGGAGATGGTCAGGCGGGATATAAAGTTCGCGCGTTCACTGAGCATCGCGACAAAGTTGAAGTTCCCGTTTCCTCACATGGTCACCGTGGTCGTAAAAGAGCGCAGCGGTGGCGGTCTGCAATTGTTAACGCAAGGAACGGCCGACGTAATTCTAGACTCGTGCATCGAGTACTGGGATGGTCACGATCTCTGCCCTCTTTCCGCATCAGACAGGTACATCGTTCGCTTTTGATTCCATCCAGTCTCATATAAACAACCGTACACTAGATTATCTTGTTACATAAGGAAGATTATGTATGTTTGGTCCCGTGTCCACATTGGTAAAGTTTACGTGTTATGTAACACGTCTGGTTTTTAATAATGGTGTCCCTCTTTTGATAGCGATAATAACGTTGATAATAATAATACGTATTATTTCCTTTTTTGTCGTTGCAGAAAAAAGGTGCAGGACTTCTACCAGAGGACGAGCTTGACCTCGTACTGCACCGCATTCGCTTACCGACCGCTGACGCGCGCCATCAACGACAAGATGTCCGAGATATATCTGGAACTGCCTGCTGATAGCAAACACTTGTACACGCCCCACAGGAGCCCGACCCCTTTGCCGTGGGACTTCAGAAACGTTCTCGATCCCAGAGTACGAGGAATATTAGGACAGTTTCATTCGACAGGTTGATCTCTACTCACTAATTCAACGGATTTTTGTCTGTAACATTGATCTTCACGTACGTTATTTTTATTTGTTTCACAAATATTTCAACTGCAAAGAAAATGTGACTTTCTTCTCAGATTCCTTGTTGTGCAACGAAAATAAGGATGATGACGTGAGCGACGTCGAAAGCTGCTTCGAGGTGCAGTGTAATCAGGTTTTCATCGGAATGGTGACCATGCAATATCAGGCGCAAACCGATATGGTGCGAAACTACTATGGTCGAATCTTTTCTTTTCTTTTTATTTCTTTTTTAACGTATTTTTTGTTTACTTTTTTTTTTTTTAATGCAAACGCAGTGATGTACATTGTTGACTACAGGTGCAACTGATCGAGCAACTGGACAGGGCGTGCATAAGATTCGTCCACTTCAGCAAGGAAAATGAGCTGCGCTCGCGCGTTTTCTCAGAGAAAATGGGTCTGGAGAGCGGATGGAATTGCCACATCTCGTTACTCAGCGAGGGAGCCAGGTATCCTATGTTGTAGACGCGCGATGTACCGTCGTCGTCTTTTCTCTCACGGTCTCTTGGATTTCTCAATGGGGCATATTCGTGACTTTTTCTTACCATCGGTGTCTCTGATCCGACATTCTCGATCCTCATCACCTCTTAGTTTTTAGACAAATGTCCTTCCTTTGACAAGAAAGGAGATGGAAGAAAAGATTTAAAATGAGAAATCTAAAAGTATATTTAAAGAAGAAGTTTTTAACTGAAAGGGTTACGTGTAGGATCAGACACGCACGTGGGAAAGCTGCATGCATATTAACGACGCATTACGTCTCTTATTCTTGTTAGAGCGAGCTACCATGAGGCTCAAATGTAAAATATGTCCATGTATATTGCAGGAGACAGCACGGGCTCGAGAGATATCCGCATATGTTCCCGTCGTATATGTTTGTCTATACGTCTTTTTTACTCTTGTTATTGTTAATATTGATCTGCATGGTCATCTTTGTTATGCAGAATGTCTCAAGAAATAATACACAAGATCCACGTCGTATACACTTGACTTGAGTGCAACGTAACTTAAATGTATATGTTTTACGTCATATAAAGATCTATTTAAAAATAAACTACTGTTCAGAAAGTTGTTGTAACTAAAAATTCCAAGGAAGATATATGTATAGATATATTACGTACCGTATATTTTAAAAGGTATGAGTAAATAGTCGAAACAAATTCTTAGAACGTCTGAAAATCGAAGATCGACGCAAGTTTAAGCTTGAATCTCAGACATGTTTCTCCGAGACATTCTGCAGTGTCACTACGCTAGATAGAAGATAAGATGTCGCGATCATTTGGCTGCAGTTGTCCTAATATCTTCTAACATGTGTACCTACTAATATCTCCGTCTTTATTCAAGGCATATTAACGCAGGGCATCGTACGTTTACTTTCGTATCACTTGTTTGTATCTCTTCCTTATAGATACTTTGCAAACATACATTTTCAATAATAATGTTCCTTAACGTGTGAAGCACGTTTGTTGTTACTGTGTGTGCGTGCGTGCGTGTGAATGAGTGAGTGAGTGCGAGTTGATGTCCATCAAGGATGATTTGATCATGCGAATGCACGCGTACTCGCGCGAAGAAGATATACACGCCCATATGTATTTTACTGTAACTAACACACACATGACAATGTCAGGTCCGAGAGTCCAGTGGGTTGGTGGGTGAGCCAGGCAGCAGCCATGTCCTCACCCACTCCCTCACCCACAGCTCACGCTCATCAGCCTACGTACTCCTGCATGGACGAGGCCAGCCACTTGCTTAGTCGTGTCTTACCTCGGTACGTTACGCCGATTACATGCAGAAATAGCTCACTATACGCTGTACAATATAAAATCAGACTTCCGCTTTGCTTCAAAAGAGAAAAACACAAAAAGTTAAAACGGCAAACTATTAACCGTAGATCGTACACGTGCAAGTAGTTGAAATGGAAATTTAACATCATTTATATTCAGATAAACGGATTTGAAAGAAATGGACTTGAAGCGATAAATATAGATGCGAAATACTAGTCAAAAAATATCGCGAGAAAAAAACTTAAATACTTAAAATCTCTTGCGCGTTCTACGGTTGATCGATCAAGAGAAGAAATGTGCGGCATGCGATGAGACGTCTCTCATTTCGTTGTCATGGTAACTTTGCCGTGTCTCGAAAGGACTTTTGGGCGGCAAACTGACGTACACGTTTCTTGGCTTCTTAGCGTTAGATGTGTTTCTTCGCGCCCACCCGTCGCACTAGCGAAATACCGAGAGCGTGATAGTATCCACTAAGAAAGAATGTTTCCCCGTTTTAGCAACAACTTGAACAACAGCCGAGCGATGAGTATGTCGGCGCCGAGCGCTATCAACACGGACTTCTCAACGGTCAAGTTCGACGATGAGACCACCGAATGGAACAACACGGGGGCTTCGCAGGTCAAGAGCGCGATGAGCCACAGGTTGCTGTGATATCTAATGCCAAACTAAAAAGATTTCTATAAAGATACGCGATGATATTCAAGGTTTGATAATGCTGCAGAGATAACAAACTGTCGAGCAGGGAGCAGGACACGGTGAGAAGCGAGGACAGCGTTTTGGTGCAGAGCGTCGATCTAGGATCAGGCCAGGAAGCTTGGAGATCCTTGAGCTGCCTCACCGACAGCACTGAGCAAAGCGCGCCGGTCAACTTTGATCTGTCGAACAGGGTAGGGCACGCATCTCCTTCTCGCGTAAACTTAATAAACGTTTATGATACAAGAGGTACTTATTCTGCGAGCGCAGGCTAAATTGCCGAGGGGCATAGATAAGATACGTCCGCACATCGAACTAATAGACAACGTTCCTTTGCTCGTATCCCTGTTCACCGACTGCAACACTACAGTGACTCGCGAGATGTTGCACATTATGCAGGACTACGGCGAGGTGGTATGCGTGCTTGGATCCTCCGCCAACGCTGAAAACATGCCAATCTTCATGCAGGCTGACGCAGGGTACGTATAATCGTTGATCGACGCGGTGAGATTTTTTAGAGACGCGATCACAAAGGCAAACGTCCATCCAGGCGTACACAGAGACGCGGTGTACGTCTGACTGCACGCGTTTAGTGCGCCTACATCCCGGAAGTAAAATATTTTTCCTCGAGTCTTGAAAAGTCCCTGCGTGCCCAGCCTCCGTCACACGTAAATTTTCAAGCATGTAACCTCTCAAAAATTTTATCAACGGAATCAAGTTTCTCGAGAAAGATCCATATATAGTTTCTGATTTTGCGAAAGTGTGCGCAAGGTTCTCTCTGTATCCAAGTTTTCTAAAGACTTGTAAATCGCGTGCAGAGTAGCGGTGGAGCCCTTGTACCCCCAGGTGTGTCAAAAAGTACCAGTGTTAGTACCTACCACGGAGAATCAAGGAATTTCTCCCATCGACCTGAGTAGAGCGCTCAACTCCGTCGCGTGTTCGCTGAGTGTGAAACGCGAGGACCCCGTGGCAATCTTTCATCTCATTATGGAGGTATTTACGGTGTATTTTCCAAGAAATTAAATGGGAAGGTAACGAGGCACGATAAACGTTCTTTTCTTTGCGTGCACCCCAGGCTCGTCATTATATGAAGAATCTATGGAACTGTATACAATTCTGGCTGTGCTGCTTAGTTACGCTCTCATTTATGCAAATGCTGTCGGCGTTTCTACTGCTGCCGCCACTGTTCTCCATCGACCAGGTACTCTGGCTGTGCTGCTTGATAATCCCCATATTATCGACATCAATGATCGCCACGCCGATAGATTCGACGATAATGCAACGCGCGACTGGAAAGAATCAATGCGTAGTTAACGGAGAGGTGAGAAAAGCGATAAATATATATATATATATATATATATATATATATATATATATATATATATATATATATATATGAAATCATCGACAATTCTGTCGAAACTCGCGTGCTTCATATAGTTCGAATCAAATAGAAACTCAAATTATGAAAAGAAGAACGCTGATCTTCTAATTTCTTCTAATTTGATTCTAATATTTAATCTTAATATGATTCGAGACGCATAAAGTATGCGACGTCGCGAAAAAGAACGTCATTAGGGTAAAAAGGTCTTCTTGTGTGTGTATATAATATACTGCGTACTTATCAGTATTAATTTAAGTAAGTAATGTTTCAAAAAGAAAAGGAGCTGAAGGAGAAATAACATCGATACGCCCTTACGCGCGTACAGGTCACGCTATTTGTGCTATGGTGCTACGGCAGCAAGTTTTTGCCGACGGTGATCACGGTGATCCTCTCGCAGTGCATCTCGTTCTTGACGCTTTGCCCTGTCTACGTGCCGCAGAACTCCAAGTGCCTGTATATATATCCAGATCCGCGGGATCAGATCTGGGGCGGCTGGGGCAGCAGGCCGATCGTCGTTCTGGTCGTGCAACATTTCGCTCTCACCCTCATAGTCCTGCATTTCGGTACGTCGACGATCTAGCAATATTTTTTCTATCGTATTCGTAATTCTTTGGCATATCGTACTCGGAGCAAAAAATTTAGTCGTCCAGTTTGTCAACGTCCCTCTTGTTAAAAACAAACGTACTCACACGTTGTTAATTTTTCAATTTTTCACGCAAAATAGCTCTTGTTTTGCCTTCAAGTTTATTATTTTATTTTATCGTGTCTTTTTTTTATGTCCACGTCCACTTCAAAGAACGCGTGCCGTATTACGTAAGTTTTTAAACGCAGGCGAAAACAGAGAGACACGGCAAATTTTTTTCTACGAAACTTGACACAGAGCACGACACCGTGACACACAAAAATAATAATACACTTGGAAGCTCATCGACATATATCTTTTCTTTCAGTTACGATATCTGTCAGCTTTGTGCACAGGGAATACTCGATATGGAAGAAAAATCCCATGAGTAATTGCACCTGGTTTCTTGGCGTATTTGTCGTGTAAGTGGAAGATCTAACCGAATAACAGTCTGTCGCAAAAAAATTTGTCCTTTCGAGTTCTCAGCGTGCAGATTAAATTCTAAATACATCTGTCGTTGTATTCGTGTCATAGATTGTGCGTGCAAGCGGTATTCTCCGGTGTGGCGTTCCGCAGGTTTTGGCGGGAGGAAGGCAAGAAGATTGAGACGTTCCCGATTCACGTACCGTTGTTCTTTCTACTCTCTGTTCCGCTGACATTAGCGGTTAACGAGTTGATCAAGTGGCAAGAGATCAAGTAAGTTTATCGTTTTCTGCATGCCTTTAGTCGTCTATGGCGCGTTTGCTGCACGTCCTAAACGTTAATTAATGTTTCTCTATTCTTTTTTTCTCAGAGTGAACGTCAGGTATCAGAAAAGAGCACGTTTAGAATTTGGTACGAAGCTGGGAATGAATTCGCCATTTTAATCAAATTCGTAGCATCAATTTTTAATGTCTTCGAAATATCAAATGTGTTTTAAAAGATATACGGGTACATCGTTAGGTGTATATATTATTAGAATATGTTATCGAAAGTATTCTTATACGATTCAGTTGCTGCAAACTCGAGAGGTCTAAAGGGCTCATGGGTTTTTAAGAGTCAGCTTTGTGTACTTGTAACGCCGTGTCAAATCGTGCCAAACGCGTAGACTCGAACGAGGCACCGGTATTTTTCTATAGCGATATGTATATTTATATTTTGCGATGTAACAACGGCCCATATCGGACGTCGCGCCGCGAAGCTGTCGCGTGCGCGAGCTTAAACGAGCGTCGCGCCGTGTGAGCTTTCGCGCACGATACCGCGCGCCGCGAGCGGAATTTCTATCTTATTTTATCAACGCGCTCTGATTAATAATTGCGCTGTTTTTGCTCTTGCGTCTGTCGTACGTCAAGATGTCTCACATCATAGGTACATCGTTTTAGATTTCATTAAAAAAAATATGTATATATATATATATATTTTAATAGTAAATAAATAGTAATTTTACACGTACCGGAAGATTATTTCGTTTCTCTAGTATCCATAGTAGTGCGAGCGTGCTTGAGAAATCTGAGATATCTTGTATTTGACGACTTTGGTATTATACGTAGAGTATTTGTACACACATAAAGATGTTCCTATTGATAACTTTGACATCTTCGTCAATGTTCGATTTCGCGAGCTCGTTGTAGAATCGTATAATCGAGAAATCGGAATTTTTTAGCGTGAACGCAACGATAGTACATACGTTATTTGTTGTGATCAAGGATTAGCCGAGACTTTAGCGAATTAAATGTACTCTGCGAGATTATAGCTAGCCGCATCGAGAGTTAAATTCAAACTCTAGCAACAAGAGTCTCGCTGGTACGAGACAGTTCTCTGGTTGTGAGACAGTGTTTGCGCGCGCGCGCGCAAGTGGTTATATTTGGAGTAGGTTTCTTGATTTCCCACCGATAAAGTGGAATATGATCTTAATTTAAAACGGCCGAACCTCCACACGGAACTTGCCCCCGCGAACTTACGTTCTCCTTTGGCGCTGTTCTTGTACCACCGTTCGATTTTGACTAATGATACTACTACGAACATGCACACGCGCATATAATATCTATTGTTTGTTACTCGTTTTTTAAACTCTAACGTGATCGACGACGTACGTTTCGTTCGTTGTACAAAATACAAGTGGAGACACTGAAGGGAAAATTTAAGGCGTTCTCTCAATGCAGTAAATTATAAAATTCTCAAACAGACTCGTCGTCTTACTTAAATCTCTTAGAGATGTCTATTTTTTCTTCCCTTCTATTACATATTGAAGCAAATGTAAAAAAGAAATAGAATAGGTCTGATTTTTTGTGTTATGCGACGTTAAGTCGGAGGTTTGACTATACTCTACATCTTTATATCCATTAGTTGTATTTAATACTGTACAAAGCTTAGCAACTGATCGAACGTACTTCTGTCACAGTCTTTTTCTTCGGAGTCTAAGCGCTATTAACTATGGATTTAATTATATTTTAAACTAGACTACAAGTAAGCTATATAAATCAGATTTACCTACATCAAGTCTACGTTTTCGAAACGTTAATAAATGCAAGTGTCCGTTTCTTGCGGCGTTGCGTGATCCTTAATCCTTGCACGATTTGCGTACGTAGAAACCGCTGCGGCGTGCGTAACAAACACTATCAACGCTAATAGCACGCTACAGCACATCGTCGCGGAATACGTTGCCTCGTACAGCAATTTCGGTGAAAACACCGACCACACAAACAGATGCGAACGTTGCGTGATGACAACGATCATGTAGATAGTTATCGTCAGCAGCCTCCACGCGATGTAAGACCTGCTCGTGCGCGTGACAACGTCCGTACTGCAGATACGAATCGATTTTCTTCTCATTAATAACGCTCTCATTACGAACACGTGTATCGACAAGACGTTCAGACGTCGTGAAGCATGCACTCACCGGTTTGTCGGATATAGCTGTCGATAGTAAATGAGTAGGAAATAAGCCAGGACAGGTGCGGAATAAGTATTGACGATTAAATATACACCAGTGACGAGAGGCATATAGGAACGCAGACCGACATATCCCGCTGCGACGTCTATACTTGCAAGGCTATTGGAATTTCCCTAAAATATCACGCGTGCACAGTACGAGATAAATACGCAGCTTACGTCTTAACAATCTCAGTAAATTATTGAACCACGCGTAACAAAAAAAAAATTGTGAAAAAACAATGTTTTTAAGTTTCCTAAAAAATTATCTAGAGGAAGAAAAGGATTTTTTTTTTTTTAGATTTGATCAAAGATATCAAGTTCTTTCTCTTGCTCCTCTTGCATTTGAGAAGGTCATGTAGCGTAATAAAAGTTAAGGATTTCACACATATATAAAGTCAGATACTTGCCTGATAGAAATAAAATACATTGCCCAGCCAATAATGTACGAGGATTCCGAGATCGAGCAAATTGTCTTCTCTTAATGCAGAGTCGAGGGTCGAGCTAGTGATGATCTGCATCGGCAATAGGATCACGTTGTACGGTTTGTGCAGCATCGCCGAGATCGCCACCCACGTATTCACGATGAAAAACAGCATCGTGCTCGCGAAACGCTGTTTATCGCGCTTAATTATTAATGTCGCGCGATAGCCGTAGCTTAGCAAAGACAGCGTTCGTATCCCCCAAAACATACGTACTTCGTGTATGCCACCACTGCAACAAATGCAAAAAGTTTGCTTCTTAAATGTTGCGGTTTGTTCGTGTACGCGCTTCGATGAACGGTCGCGTAAACTGACATTTATATGGAATATAAAGAATGCACTTGTTTACCTTGACGAGGGATACAATGGAATTGTCACGACGGCACCCGTGGACATGTGACGAAAATATATACAAGCCGCGATAGCCATATTAAGGAATAACGCGTGCCGCTTGTATTCTTTATCCTCGCATTCGTACGCGATCCAGATTAGAAGAACGAGTGCTGAAAATAAATATCACAACGTATACATTGACTCAAATCTTGTACGGAATATCTCGCGATGAAACGCGTCCGTTCCCCCACGCGTTTATAATTAAAAGATCATTTGTATTTCAGCATTTATGTTGAGAGAAAATTTAAGTTTTTTGTCAATAGATTTAGACATTTTTTACCAGCTAGAAGCAGGAACGTCGTTCCGACTTTGTTGTCGTCTTCCTTCAACCAGCGAGCTATGTTAGGCAGATGGGCCCACTTGTCGCCAGTACTGTTTAGCTTTCGCATAACTCTGTGCCCTATTAGTAGCAACAATAGCTTAGCACAAAGTTCTATGTGACGCCTAGTATCGTCGCACGTTGGACCCACCCCTGTTCGCACCTTAACGCTCGTAAGATCGCTATTATGTAACGTACTATTAGATGGCGAAGAGATTCAGCTGCGACGCAACGGCGTATTCAACGCTGACTTGAGACGTTTATCAACAATGGACGAAGTAAATTTTACGTTTATCGTTGTTCTATTTTTTATAAATTTACGTAACAATAAATTAATAAGCACATTATTAATATAATCTCTCTCTAAAACATTTATATAAATTAACGGCTAATGCTTTCGTGAACAAATAATATGTTTAGTGTGTTTGATTTGACGTTTCCGTAGATCAGGAAAAAAGATCAGAAACGTCTACTCACTATCGATGGTACGCGAGTACGCTTGTGAAATGACGGTAGAGAAAGTATGCGATAGTACTGGTCCAGAAGAAATACCATGTCTGATGCTCCTCCTCAATAAAACTGCTGCCGGCGAGGCTCGCTATGTGCAACAACGCGCCGACTTGGAACACTCTGCGTATCTTTGGTCCCTTCGTGAACTATGGTTTAATCGGAACGTAAAATATTATAATGGAGATAATATTTTATCGTGTAGTTATTTCGTGCGCAAGAAATATTTTTACGTGTCTAAACTAACACGACTTCTTCGTATCTATCGCTAGAACGTAAATAAATATTGATTCTTACCTCCGTCAAAGATAAGCCGCTGTTTATACAAAGATCACAGTTAATATATAAAATGCCGATGACTACGACGAACAACAAAGCATTAAATATACTCGTCGGGTAGAAAGAGGTCGTATCTTCAGACGTGTAAAGATAATACATTCCTAGACACAAAGAAACGCGCACCAAGAAAAATGATGCGGTCTTTTTACATGTAGTCCAAACAACGGTTTGTACGAAAAACAAGATGGCAAGTATCTGGGGAAAAAAAATGTAAAGTAAAAAATTATCTTCAACGTCTTTAATTTAGAGCAAAAAAGAAAACTACATTTTTCTACACACAGAGTTACATATTAAATCCCTGGAATTTACCCAACGGGCGTATTTCTTTGACACCTTATACGTTAGATTTAAATGCTCTTTAAATTACGTAGTTTTTTAAATACTTGGATATTTTGAGAGCGTATCCGTTTAACTCACTTGACACAGAAAAAACACGGCAACGGCCATCGGACGAAAGTCGTACTTGATTATGCTGCTGATTAGAGCATCCTTCATCTCTTTAAGGATCGCATTATAAGACAAGACGATATCCTCGACCATCTCCCTCTCTGTCTCACTCGCGTTCAACCAAGCGGCGTGCAGATTTACAGCGTCCAAATACTTTCGATATACGTCTGAAAAAAAAATTGAGTCTCCCTGCTATGACCGCTACGTGGTGATATTCTAAGGATGTGTCAAAAGCAGACGATGAGAGACGCTACTTATGAAAGAAAACATGTGAAACAAATGAAACGTATCCTGGCGTATGAATAAAGATAATGATAAGAGAATAATGTATATATAAGTAATTTTTTTCACGTCGTTTTTATTTTAAAGTTACCGATTTAGAGATATAATGATTTTCTGCCATTACAATAATAATAAAAAGGGAAATATTTAGCTATGAGGTTTTCCGTTATATCGTTATATCGCTTTTTACTTCTTAATACACCTAGACGACGTATATAATAAATAAAATGATTCTAGAGACTTTTTAAAGCTACATACTAATACCTATATGTAAAAATTGTTGCGGGTATTTCTTTTTATGTCCTTAAATATACGTTTTGACTTCTAAGTTTCTAGATTCTTGGAGAACTTGGATCTCTTGGATCATTAAGTTGCGTTCTCTTTCCTCACGTATTAAATTTCTAAAATTCTGAGTTTCTCATTTTCTCACTACCTTTATCTGAACATCTCACGATCCTTTAATATTCCACGAATAACTCTTACGTCAAATACTTACGCTCAATTTGCGACTCACGGTGCGCAAGCTTCCGGAAACGGTTAAACACCTGCCTTGAGTTGTAATAAAGGAGGAAGAGCCGTTTAGCGTTGTCGAGATCGTAGATGCTGTCCAGAAATACGGAGCCGAGATTTGTAGAAGGAATAGGTACGCCGAGAGCGGTAGACAACGTCGCTGCAATATCGAGTTGCTCGATTTCACGTGCGTCACCATCCTCTTGACGCAGACAGCGAGTTCCTCCTATCGTAATAAACGGCACTGTTGTCTCTTGCGGCGTCGAGCCACCGTGGCCGCCCGAGTCCTTCATCCCATGATCGCCGCAGATGATGAAAAGCGTAGGTACTCCATCGTTGTTCTAAAAATAAATGCGCCATAGCGCAAATGAATGAGCCATAGAATGTTATGTTCTAAATAAAAATAGGATACGTCTCCGATACTGTTAAATAATATCTCATAATACGCACACACACGCACGCACGCGCACACACACACACACACACACACACACACACACACACACACACACACACACACACACACACACACACAGACAGAGACGCACGCGCGCGCCACATATATATATATATATATATATATATATATATATATATATATATATATATATATATATATATATATATGTATATATGTATGTATATGTATAAAATACATAAACATATAAATTATTCTTATTATGTATTCTGAAAAAGAGAAAAAAATTGGAAAATAGGAATAAAAACAGTTTTTTAAATACCGACCCAATCTTGCACACGTTGGGCTATTTGAGCGACAATTTCGTCCATTTCTTGTAGTTTGGATTTAATCGAAGCGCCAAATGGGCCTTCAACGTGACCAATGTGATCTAGTCCAAGATAGTGGAGAATCATCACAGTCCAGTCGTTGTACGTCAACTCGTCTCGTATGTGTCGAGTCACATTATAATCTACCTGTTATAAATTTAATAACGTAATCTCTCATGAATAATCTTATCATAAAAATAAGACATGCAATATAGCTTGTTACATTTTATCATATTATACCGTACATACCTCTGTAAAATCAGTAACGAAAAATGAAGTAGTACCATCGTGACGATCAAATATACGGGGAAACAGAGAAAGCCAAGTGTCGTCTCCATAAAATACTAATCTATGTCCATGCTCGTTTGCTTGAAGCACGAAACTGTCGCTGTGCAAAGGTTTACTCCCAAAGTTCAGTACTACATCTATAAAGTTTGGCACTGTGCCAGTCATCATTGCCTGTATGCCATAAACAAAGCCAAACAAAGATTTATAAAAACTGATTTCGGCGTAAAAAATACAGAGTATTTCCGAATAACGTACTAGCAAAAATATTACAACTTTACTTTTATTCTAGGCCGTGTCACTGTCGGCGACTGCACGTTAGCTCGTAGCAAGCACCCGGGAGAGTTTACCAGTAGCTTACTCGTCAATGGCATGGCGACTTGTCCCCGTGGACCCGCGACGAAATCCCATCTTAGCCCGTCAATCACCATGATTATCAATTTCGTTATCATCGGCCTGTATAACGCATGTCTCTTTACACTGGAAACAGCGCATATATAACGATAAATATTTGGACGTAAAATATCAACGTTGTATTGATCTATTGATGAATATAAATCATGGCTTTAGCACGTATATTTACAATCTAATAAAAAACAGAATACTTGAATATATTAACTAAAATAAAATTATATATATATATATATATATATATATATATATATATATATATATCACGATTATGTCGATTTGTAGATATATCAATTATCAAATAAAATTATACGTTTAATACGTCGATTATATCAATACAATATACGAAGTAAATTAACTTATTCATTATTTAGTAACGATAAATAATAATTAGATGTCTAATGTTGATTACATTTCTTAAAGGTTATTCTACATAGAAGTCGTAGTCGTGAGTTGTAAGAAATTGACCAATCACAGATTGAATATTCTCCTCAACTTCGAATGTGATTGGTCAATTTCTTACAACTCACGACTACGACCTCTATGTAGAAAGACCTTTACATGCGCAGGAATAAGGTTACGTTACCTTAAATTACCGACGTATTCCGGGACATCTGATCGCGAGGCGATCGCATCGGTATGATGAGCGACGGGAAAGAAACCGTGCAGGAACAAAGCGATAGAAATCGGTGCGACCAACAAGACGTAAAATAATAATAAAAAATTATATTTAGGCAAGTTTCGGACGTCTCGCTTGGTCTCGCTGGCCATTTCGCACACCTTCCACTTGCACCTGCTTGCACCTTGCCACCTTGTTGACAGCCGGCCGGGGGGGGGGGGGGGGGGGCCGCGGGTGCCGGGTATCGAATCGAACAATGTCGAACGTCGGCTACTCTCGCACGCGATCGAGCTCTCGACTCTCATTCCTCTATGCCCGCGAGAGGTTTAAAAAATTTCTGTCATATCCGTCCCCTTTAAATTCGATTAATGTCAAGTAAATTAGAAAAATTTACGTGTCACGTTACACATAAAACAAACGTGATAAGTAAGGTGTAAATACAATATTTTTTAAAATACAATGGAAGTGGACAATTTGAAATGCATTCATGTAGTAATTCAATTATATAATAATTACGCGCAGTGGCGTAGCTAGAAAGGAGGATAGGAGGATAAATCCCCACCCCAAAATTTTGGACGTAGAAATAAAATATGAAAATAAAAGGTTGAAAGCGAAGAGAGAAATAAAATTGTAAATGCTTTGAACTACTTTGAAGTCTATAATGTCTTGGCGAATGTCTTGAACAACGTATACGTACCTCACTGTAACGATAATTAATAAGATATGGCACATGTCTGTCATACCGATGATATTACACAAAGTACGCAATTTTTTTAATTTTTAATTTGCTTAGGCTTCTATTATTGTCTTTCAACAGTAAAATAGCGTAACTATTGATTTCATTCAGATGTATGTACAAGGATATCTAAATTATTTTACACTGTATTTTACTACCTTTTCACTGTAAAGTAAAAAGATATGTAGCTTCTTATTTCATTCATACGTACAACATCAGCGTCCTAAAATGTACAGTACAGCCATCTAAATACAAAGGCATATACATATCAGGTAGCAAGCACTCGTCATTTTGACGTCAATATTTGGTCATAATTGGTCAGTAACGTCATTCGTCGATTAAGTGACGTATATTTAACGTCATGTTTTAATACGTCAAAAAGACTTTGTAAAATGACATTATATAGACGTTTAATTGACTACCCAAGTAGCAGACAGTCGTCATAATGACGTGATTTTTACGTCATTTTATGACGCATGTTATGTCATTTATTCCTAAAGTTTAACGTAAAAATGACGTATTTTTCACAATATTTTTCACAGGAATATTCCTACATTTATAGTGTTTCGTAACTTTATGATTGAAGTGGTGAATTTATGATATAAGTGGATCTAGTTGCGTGTGTATAATCATTAGTTTTATGACAACTCTTTCATGCAGTGCTATAACTATCAAGAAGATATCATTACAAGATTTTTGAACACTTTAAAGATGTACCGTTATAGACAAGTACAGTTAATAAGGAAGCATCAGGGTCAGAAGATCGTCACTGTCCACTGGATCATCGAAGTCAAGCGACACGGGCGCGGTACTGTACTAGGATGGGTGACCGCCTTGAGACAGCGGGCTATGCTATACACACACGATATGTAAAGAAACAGTTAAAATGCTTTTTTTTTCTTAAATATAGAAAAAGAACGTTTTTTTATAAACGTTTATCAAGTGGACATTTTTAAATTTTAATTTCATAAAAAAACATTTCTAAAAACCGGTATGTCGTACATTGGACCTATTTTTGCCGTCAATAAAACGTCAGAAAATGACGTCGTTGGGATGTGACTTAGGACCGTGAAAAAAACGTCATTTTTACGTTAAACTTTAGGAATAAATGACGTAACATACGTCATAAAATGACGTAAGAATCACGTCATTATGACGACTGTCTGCTACCTGGGATATTATAAGCAGGGATTTCTTACCTCTCTCTCTCTACTATATTTTACGTGTCTTTGAAAAGTCATTCCAAGTGTCTTTTAAGGGGTTTACAACATAATTCGAGAAAGAACGTCTTCTTACTTTTTTCAAGTTTATTTCAAAAGTTCACTATAGTTACTACCTTTACACGCATATGATACACGCTAATGTTACAGTGTTAAATCTTATTAAAAATATCTCCCCCTCCCCCAAAATCAAATCTTGGCTACGCCCCTGATTACGCGACAACAGAACTATGCCTCTCGCGTCGTTGAAATTAAGTGGAACGAAAGAAAAGTCACTTTGCGCGTAATGAAGAGAAAATCTTGTCCCGTCTCGCGCAGAACGTGCACGAACCTATATTAGAGAAGCGTGATTTCTATTATTTTTTATATAAATATAAACGCGCGACCAAGAACCGTCCGGACGCGCGGACGGTCGGTTGCGACCACCCTATATGTATTGTAGAAAAGCTCGAAGCTCGAACAAGTCGCCACGTCGCCAGTCGCCACCGATCAATAAGTGGAAGCGTATACTGGCGGACTGTTTTGTCAGCCAACGCGGCGCAACGTAACGCTCCGCTCCACGTAGCGCGACGTACTTAGCGCAACGTAGCTCGCTGTAGCAAGGCTGATCATTCGCGAGGCGTTCGCGCGTGCAGCGTGGTCCGTGGATCATGCTTCGGTAATTCCCGAAATTACCGTGTCCGCGACTTCTCACACGACTTTCCGCCGAAATTAAGTGAGTGCCACGACTCATTGTCAGCGTGCGCCCGCGCTTACGAAGGTTTCGCATTTACTATACGATCTCTTCTCACGAGTTTCTCCAATGTTTTCGGGTGCCTTCTCCGTTTTCCGTTCTCCGTTCTCCATTCTCCATTCTCCGTTCATTCAGCTGATCTGTAAACTTTATCTCATTAGATATACCGAACGATCTCATTTTACGTTAACTTCTTCTCAACATTATAATCTCTGCACATTTATAAATGTACCTAAATGTTTGAGTGTCTTCGAATTTCCACGTCTCCATCCAATTCTTGAACGTATCATATAATTCTTCGTTAAATTGTTAGGTATAAAAGTGATGATAAAATCATATTTTTCACGTCGCAAGTCACGTTCAAGCAAATTTTATTTACGTGAGAATGTAATACGTAATATTCCTTACAATTTTTCGCGAATATTATTAAATATTAAATTACTACGTACTATTTAATCGTTTCAACATTACGTCGGAAAAATGCTAGTTGTATGGAGAGGCCACGTAGAATTCTTTATATAATGATATTGTGTCTTTGCTAAGACACACACACACACACACACACACACAGTGTGTGTGTGTGTGTCACTCCATATGCAGTAAACGTTGCTACGTAATAAATTACTTATAATAATTTATATCTTTTCATGCTTGTGAAACATTGCGCAATGAGAAATTAAATGGCACGAACAATTTCAGCGCGGCAATGGCATCGCTGGAGAACAGTTGGAAGGAAGCTACGGAGGGCCTGGACGCCGCGGTCTGCGACTCCTGGTTCACGCGCTTGCAGGAGCTCTATTCAGAGGAGAAACGCACGTACCATAATCTGGACTCGCTCAGGGAAAAGCTGAATCACTATTACGAAATCAAAAGCAATCTAAAAAATCCACGAGCCGTCCTCCTTGCCATATTCTTTCAAAAGTGAGTGCCATATATTCTATTCTTTCGACAATACAAGAATACAAAATCTTACGGCAACACGATATTATTTGTCGTATATTCATGTCTTTTGTTATATATATTGAATTGAATCGCTTATACTTATACCGTTGCTCTTATATCGGCAGCACGCTTGACTCAAAGATATATCTTGTTGTAGCTTCGAGTACGATCCTAAAGCCTTGGTCTTTAGCGAGGACAAGAATCTTGAGCATTTCAACACTTTCGCCGATGAGGCCGAAATTCCGTCGGTGAGTGAACAGCCCAGAGTTTTGTCTCTCACGTGTCAATTTAATTAACTTCTTACAGTCAATTAATTATCACGTTAATTAACTTCTTCTTTTAATTCTCAGCGGGTATACTGCATATCTTTTGTCAAATTGTTCAACATCGTGAAATTTTAGGTATAGCGAATATACGATATATAGCGAAAAAAGAATATTATAAAAATGCTAAAAAATATAACAAAAAAAGACAATTTTACGTATATCGTTTCAAGATCTGCCAACACTTTATGGAGTCAAGTAAAAACGAGATAAACAGGGTGCAAGTAGAAACTTGTACCGTGCTTCCTCATATTTTTTAAGTAAGCAAGTAGAAACCTGCCGTGCTTCCTCTATTTTAAGCCATAATTATTTATATTTATTTATTTTGGCTTCCTCATAGAAGAAGCACGCAAAATTGTGGACCTTTAACCGCATCGGCATATAAAGCTGAATCTACGCAACCAAATCTTGGATTTGGTTACGTAGTTCTGGAGTTATAGAAATTTTGGTAAATTTGACACATTTCTATAACTCCAGAACTACGTAACCAAATCTTAACGACGTGTATATGAACGAGGGGTAGACGTTTCCGGCGAGTACTATAGAGTGTGTATTTTTTCGTTACCGATGTTCTGGAAACCGCGTTTTTACGTTTTCTACGTCTTACGGGTAAAAGAATTAAAAAAAAACGGTTTCCAGAACATCGGTAACGAAGAACTATACACTCTATAGCACTCTCCGGAAACGTCTACCCCTCGTTCATATACGCGTCGTTAAGATTTGGTTACGTAGTTCTGGAGTTATAGAAATTTTTGTAAATTTGACACATACACACATACACACATACAAACATTTTTTAAACGTACACTTTTCGACATTTTAGAACATTCTGAACACGTTTAGAAAAACAGAAAAAAATTTTTTTTACGAAAACAAAGCTTCCTCTATGAGGAAGCAAAAAGATGTATGCAAATACTCACGTTCTGTTAATCCTATATATATTGTTTACGAAAGTGATCCGAGTAATTTAATCTTGCAGGACGCAGAACTCAGAGAAGAGACTTGTGCTCTGCTCAAAGTAGCGGCGACTCACAGTACCGAGGCACACAAGGTGGGCGGTGCCTTCGGCAGCGAGGATGCTCACTACTTTCTGGACCTGGATATGGCAGTACTCGGTTCTCCTCCGGATAGTTATGCCGAGTACAGAGAGCGAATACGCGGAGAATACTCTTTCCTCAGCGAGCCCATGTATACGGCGCTGCGGCTCAAAGTAAACCCCACCACGCGTTCAACCTTAAA
Organism: Temnothorax ravouxi; assembly: GCA_030770255.1. NCBI lineage: Eukaryota > Metazoa > Arthropoda > Insecta > Hymenoptera > Formicidae > Temnothorax > Temnothorax ravouxi. The sequence continues at coordinate 17,313 of JASTWP010001792.1, read as the reverse complement.
GTGTAAACACACGCGGCAGAAGGACCATCTTATCAGATATTATCAGAATATAAAATAAGATATTACAAAAACTGTTTTGAAATCACCCGTAGACATTTCATAAAAAAGGACTACGGTATTTTCCAAAATGATCTACAAGACATTATTCAGATAATCCTTGAAGAGAAGCGTTGAGAGTGTTAAGCAGGGATAAAATGAATTGTGTATGTGTGTGTGTTAAATTTTTCCTTTCTTTGAGATATTCAGAAATTATCTGGAAATGAAAAAAAATCTAAAAATGTCAAGTAGAGACGGAGGACGTACCGATTTCCTTCGTCCTCGGGTGGACGTTTTTCTCACGGATGTTCTTACGTTACAGGTGTTGCAGAACTTCCTGCAGATTCCGAACATCTTTGCCACCGTAGAGTTTCGCGACAAGCTGGAGGAGCAAGCGCGCCAGAACATCCAAGCGGAGGTGGAAATGCTGTCTTAGATGCTCTTTCGTCGCTTTCGTGCTTTCGTTGAACGCGCGTCGCGTTTTTACACATTCGACGTCTTCGAAGACGATCCGCCGGAACCGCTCTAGTCGAGACTGTCGAGAGCTTCCGTCAAAAAGCCAATGCAATGGTGAAAATGCAAAAAGTTTTAGACGCCTACCTCACACACACACGCGCGCGCGCGCGCGCGCGCACTCGTTATCGGTTTTGCAGAAATGTAAAATTATTGAATGCGAATCTTTTGGAACCGAAAGAAGAATATTAAAATTTTACGTTCACTTTGCAATTTTTTTTATAAACACAAGAGTTTATGTAATTGTTTACGCACAATCGTTACGCACTGTCCGTTCTGCGTAAACATTCCTAGTTGATTTCGTGCAAATTTAGTTGCTTTACTTTAATAAGTAATTTACGTCAAGTTTACGTCGATTAATCACGACGTGATTTTGATTAATAAATACTTAAATTGTACGTACTTGCAAATATGTTATTAATAAATACTTGTAATTAGATACAAGTGTTTATGTAATTATATAGATAAGAGAAAAATGATTGTAAGAATTATAGATATTATAATTATAAATAATAAATATATGTACATATGTGTATTACTTCTAAAACTATTATAGTGATATTTTAGTTTAATACGTGTTCGATTATCAAAACTGTCTTTCTCTTGTGATCTTGCACGTTGAAATTTGGAAAATAATGACCGGTTCATCGTGTCACCTTAGGATTTGTGAATGGACGTGACGTATCGATATATGTATGTAATATCAGTATATTTTAGAGAGTATATTTTCACCGCACTATTGAAAACAAATCAAAAAGTGGCTCGACTCAAAATCATCAGAACAAACGTACGCCGCCTCGTGTGCGCGCGCCTCAGAACATATTTTCATGTTTGCGTCCTACGAAACAGTGGAACATTGTCAGAATGTGTGTGTTCCTCGGAATAAGTATCTGTAAAACTCCAAAGATTTTAAAAGAATCCGGAGAAGCTTTCTACATCGCGTTCACAAATCCTTTTCGAAGCAAGCTTATGATCCCCCGGCTCTGGCACGGCTTCGTGCTGGCATACTTACATTTTACGCGAGTTAAAAATTGATTACCGCCGCAATATACGCAAAGAGCGTGTCTTAAGGTCCGTACTCGAGATGTTAACAGGAAGAGGGAGTGGTTGAACGCGCGATAAGTTATTAAGACGCGGGCGTTTTCCGAGATTTCCGCGATCGAGAACGTTGCTGGTGCTGGAAATATTAAAAATATTAAATACGATGTACAATGGAATAAAGATGCGTATTAAGTATACATGTCTGTGTAATATACATATATATAAAACACTGTATCCCTGACCCCTGTATTAAAATATAACGTTGTATTCTCGAAATCATGAATAATATGTAAAATGTTTTAGAAATTCTATAAAAGTGTTGAATGTAATAAGGGAAAAGACTGGTCGTGATGATTTCATATAACAATTTTCATATTATAGGTTCTATATTCTCAAGAGAACATATACGTGATATTCTCCTAAGACCTATAAGATAACAAATTTTTAAGTAAGTTTTTAAATAATAATAGTAAGATTTTGAACTTCTTGTAACGCGCCTGAGTACGTTCGTGAGTTATTGTATATTCTTGCGTTCCCCATATACATATTTTCTTTCCTGCATTCCCCCACAGAAGATTCACAGATCTGATCCTAATTTTAATCTTCTCCTGTGAACCTGTGTTTAAGCTCTTTTCTTCAATTTTTCTTGTACGTGTTTATATATTTATTATGCAAATATATTTATCATTGCTTCCGTCGCGGTCGATCGATCTTCGCGGCGTTTCTAAGTAACTGATTGTCGTTTACCTTAGATACGTAGCGCACCCTTGCAAGGCGTAGTCAACTGGCTGTTATACTAGTTGTTATACAGAAGAGTGGGAGAATCTTTAGGGGAGTTGGGCTCCTTTGGTAAGAGGCCCATTTTGATCGATCCATCATAATATCAGAAATCGATATTATGCCGGCATGCCGCTCCAATTCGAAGCGAGCGAAAAAACTTATGATGATAATAAGGTAAAAACATCAGTGATAAAAACCAAGTGATGGTGCGTCGAGTCTCGTTGCATCACATCGGAAATCACATTGATGTATAAAGAACACCAAGATCTTAATTTGATAAGTTGACAGTTTGTATTTCAAAATCTCACGCGAATGGCGTAGCAACACGCTGTACACATGTGCACGCATATGTCCGGAAATGTTTGGTTTATTTTATGAGTTATACGCGAGTTTTGTCGAAAGATTACTTTCGACAAAAACTGACAGAAATCAAAATACAACTACAATGACATATATGACCAGTGTAATATATCTTCAGTTCACGTGTTTGTCGGACAAACTTTGTCCACTTATTATAGTTTATAGTTCATAACAAATGCTCAAAATGTCCTCCACCTGCTTTAATAATCCACGCATGGCATGGACACACGTCAAATCATATTAGACTATCGCACTCTGTCAAAGATCCCATGTAATGTAAGTTACAGATGATTTTGTATAAGCATCTACGACGCGTCGGCGAAGCGTCTTTTTATTTTACAACTTTAGTTGCATAAACTAGGGCTTTTAAGTGTCTCCACAGATAAAAATCTAATGGATTTAGGTGCAGGCCTGAAATGTAATCTTTCGATTATACGTCATAAACCACACAAGCATTTTCGGACATCCGGACGTATGTGTATATGACATTTTTTTCTTGTTTATGCGTGGAGACTCACCCCCAAAGTTTGTACAAGTATTTTTGACGCACCCTGTATAAAATACAATGTATATAAAATGTAAAATATATTTAATAACGTAAAATGCATTTATATAATATAGTATAAAGAATATACGCATACATATAAATAGTAATACACATATATACATGTATATAATGGAATTAAGGGAAGATTAGACTCAAATTACAGAAAGGACAACTTAAAGTTGTCGAAAATACAGCGATTTGTCGCAGGTACTGAAATATCAAAACACTTATCGCATGGAGCCGCAGAATCCGTTCAAGACCGATCTGGTGGACAAGATTGTGAGATCGGTGATGAACAATCGTTTGGACGAAATCACGTACGACGATGCGGAGGCCACAAAATTATGCGGCGATATCGCAACGGAAATACGGCGACGCGTGAAGAAGCTTAACTTCGATAGGTGCGTGCGTGCAGAACGTGAATAGTCGAGCGTGGAATAGACGGGCATCACGGATACCGTATATGAATATGATTTTTCGAAACATAAGTTTATTACATATGGTTGAATTGGTAAAAAAAAAAATAACCTTTCATTTAATAATAAAAAAATTTTTCAATTTAAAAAATAAATTTTTAAGTAATGGGGATATATTTTAAAAAATAAAAAATGAAAAAATCTTTATGTCACTGTTTTCAAGTACTCTTCCAACCATTCAACTTTTATTTTAACACGTCTTTTCTATCTTTTGTTGATCGGATATTCGCCCTGAAAGAGAAAAACCGATTTATTTTTTCAAAGAAGTCTTTCATCCCCTAAACATATATGATTCGGCAGTTTCGGCACGTATTAAAAAATATATTAGAAACATATTTTAAATAGGGTTCCGAACAGTTGTAACATGCCCCTATTACAGAGTTATTACTGACCGACTCTCTTATATAATAAAACAACTAATATTCGTTTCGCTGGCTGTTATTATAAACCGGTGTTGTTAATATTAGATATAATAATTTTATTTAATAGTTATATCCTAAATGCACGAGATTGATATTTATAAGATTCCAGACATTATAAAAAATTCATTAATATTTGCGTGTAAGTGTCGATAAGTGTTTAGCTGATGCTTTAGTTAGAGCTACTGAAATTCCTCGAATGTTGTATTAAAAAAAACGTTCTTCCCTTCCAGACACAAGATTATCGTCACGGTCACGATAATCGAAAAGGCCAGTCAGTCCGTGGAAAGGACTCTCGGTTTCCTGTGGGATAGCGAAAGAGATAAATACTCCGCCTTCTCTTTCGAGGGTCGTACTTTTCACGCTCAGTGCAGCGTGTTCGGTGTTTACTACGAGTAACGTACCTGAAGGAGGGATGCGATTTTTCTTTCGCGCTTCTTCTCTTTATTAAATATATAGCACTGTAAAACACGATAAATGTAATACGTTAACGTAACATAATTCTATATTGAATTTAATCACGTCTACGAGCTCCTAAATACACAATACAAAATCATATTCACGTTGGACATATACTTTCTCAATATATTTCTTTCTTTATTTCCTAAAACGAACTGTGTGCGAACGTTACAATATACAATACAATATATATTATACATATATGTACATACAACACGGCTGATTGTGAGTTATAGACTGTTAGAAGAAGACTAATAAAACAAAAGAGAGATTCTTTCTGTTGTTGTTATAACGTGTCATTTTCAGTAGATAATTTAACATAATATTACGTTGTATTTACATTTGCTAATTGTAATATTATTACGTAATAGATATCTTTTCATTAACCACGGCATTTATATGATCCTTCATAAAAGGAGCCTTCGGCATTAGCCCCGAAGTAGCCTACGTGTCAACGACACTTTGCCGCAGGTAATATTGACAAACCGGAAGCCGTACTGTCCCTCTATAATTGTAAGAATACTGCACGGCGTGAATAAACAATGCGTGAGAGAATCATTGTTTACGAGCGACTAAAAGTCTCAATCGTCCTAGCTGAAGAAACGTTTCTTTTATATAAGAACTTGTCTTAGAAACTTGAAAACATGGGGCGTGTATAGAGTTGATATACGTTCAAAGTGGAACAAAGTAATAAAAAAAAGTCCTTTTGATTCCCCCTTTCGACCTGTCTTAAATTTAAAAAAAAATTAAAATAAACCATGTGTTTTTTAATTCGTATCACGATGCGATAAACACTTGTTTGATTAATAAAGAAAATAAAAAAGAGAAAGATCTGTTCTAATCAATCAGTCAATCTTTCCAGCCAAGTTCTTTCCGCGCTGTGACATATCCTTTTGCCCAATTAATTATTGCATATATATATATATATATATATATATATATCACTTTATGCGATTTTTACGATTTTCTCTCGCGACGTCCTTACGTACTTGTTCATTTTGCGAAAGTCCATCTATACCTAAATATATAGTTAAATTGGAACAGGAGCGGCGATGTACTAACCGGGTCCTTAACCGGGTCGTGCTACGTGAAATGGGTCGAAGAGATCGCGTGACGCATGTTTGAACATGAGACACCAGGCACCGGTCTATAGGTGTTGTTGGTTACCTACCTAGGAGGCAACGAAGCTCGACGACCTCGCGCGGCAGTGCCACGCGAACTGCCGTGGCGAACGGGGCGGCTTGAACGCTCTACCTCACGATCGCGAAGGTGCGCTGCGGTGCGCACGTTTACATTGTTTATACATCAGAGGCAGTCCTCCCGCGTCGGCCTCGTCGCGGCCGCCGCAGCGGTCAATACGTTCGTATCGCACGTCATTTCCGGTCTTTTGCCGAACGGGCTTTGACAAGTCCGACCACCCTTTAAACTTTCGAGTTCCGGAGTGTCCATCTTCTAAATCTACGTGTAAGAGATCCTCCGCATCTCTTCACAGCGCCAGCGTCTTGGATACTTGTCTGCGGTCACAAGCACTCCTGAATCTCGTATGTATGGCGATCACGCTAAATTCTCAACTTGCGTGCTTCGTTTGTTAGTAAATATCTTACACGTACTTGTGCTTTAATAACGGATATTATATATTAATAAATTTAATATATTCTAAATATACTATTGTATAATAGACATTTAAGGTATAGTCCGGTGGCTGCTGATATAGTCGAGTTTCACACGTATTTAATGTTCAAAGATAGAAGCTATTGTGATGAAAAATGGGTCGAAGAATTTAGAGGCGTATAGGGGATATTCATTAACGAAGATAAACAAGATATATCCGCGCGGTTAAGGTGGGTTCGCGTATCAATCTTGATGGAAATGAAGTGAAACGAAGATTGTTTGATGTTTATTCCGAGTCATGCTTCCATGTTTCTCGTAAGTCTGTGCCGCAAAGATCTCAAGTTTATACTGAAAGGAAAGATAATAGACATACACCAATTCTTCTTTTTATTAAAATTAAGAACAAAATAAGAGAAAGGAGTTATATTAAAACATTATATCCATTCGCGTATTTAGTTCAGAATTGTTTAAACTTTTCTCCCATATGTAAATCATATTTTAATTTTAGATGTTAAATATATCTATAAAATTAAATTATTAATCCTAATTTTTAAATTTAAAATTGACATTTCTATTGATGTCCCGATGTTAAACGTCTCATTCATTGAAGCCTAACATATAATTGAATTTTAAAACTATGATAAGTTTCAGAGAGATTATAAATTCTTGAATGTTTGAATGCTAAGAGACAACACGTACTGTTTGAACAGTTGGACTTTGAAGCTTTCGAATATTTGAGATCTTTCGAGATCTTCAGAGTTTCTCGCCTCTTTTATTTTTTCGATAGCAACTTAATGTTCTGTGTGTGAAATTGAAATCAGAATCTCAAATTCTCAGAATCTGTTCAAACGTCTCCGAACGCTACGATTCTTAGATCCGCAGATAAGACGCGATGAATTAATCCGGAAACGCTCGATTCGCGACCTTAGAGCTGACATGTAAAATTACCATATCACGCTTCAACGCATGCGAGAGATGATGATTTAATTCGCACTCCGGATTAAACATTGCGCGGTGAATCGTGCATCTCTCTCTCTCTCTCTCTCTCTCTCTCTCTCTCTCTCTCTCTCTCTCTCTCTCTCTCTCTCTCTCTCTCTCGCGTGCGTGCGTGATTGGGATCTCGTGAATCCTCACAACTTAACGCGCGAAAGTGCGCCGCGAGTTTGCTGTCGACGTCGCGCAATTCAAGGATCGCCGATTACCGAGCCGCTCCGATATCTAGCGGTTTTCACTGGAAGCAAATAAACACGCGCGCAAAATGCGAATAATTACCGCTGCACTCCTGCTCCAAGAACCGTCGAGCGTGACCAGCGTCGTCGTCCTACTTTCGTGAACAATTGTCGCGAACGCGCGCCGTCTATCTCGTTCCGACATTTATTACCGTACGTGATGTCCCGCAATCGGCAGAGTCCCTGCTGGAAAACACTCACAATCAGTTTAATTGGGGGGAAAAAAAAAGACAGATGCTCGAGGGTCGGAGAATAAAATTCCGTGAAGGAGATGCAGGAAGTCAAGACAAAAAATTTGACAAGACAATGATTTGTAAATGATTCTAAAAAAATAATGTAAAGAGATTCGAAAAATAACGCAATAAAATAATAATTTCCCGGAATCTAAAAAGAGATTTAAGGATTTAGAAATCGTATATAGATCCGAGGATAGATCTAATAATAATAGAGGCAACCAAGGAGAACTTGACGATCCTTTGAAGAGAGAGAGAGAGAGAGAGAGAGAGAGTGACGTATATCAAATGAGTATAAATTAAGTCAATTGAAAAAAAATTTATGCAGGATCTTTGAAACGTATTACAGTTCGATTATCTCATAATGATTCTTATCGTTACGCCGCGCCGCGTCGACGAGGGACGACCGTTTACAATTTGCTGTTTGTTCATAAAACGACAATGATAATCGCCCCGCGTAGTTGACTAAATTCTTTCCTGTCATTGCGGCGGCAAACGTCCTATCTCGCGCGAGCACGCTGCACGCCTCAGCTGTGTGTCTCTGCGTTGCACATTGCTGTCGTCATTCGTCATCCGCTGCGGCTGCATTTTCTCTAATATGAATATTCATATTTCTTCGATCTGAGCTATATACTTTTCTTAAAGGTACTATGTTGTAGATGACATTCTAACATATAAAGCTATACTAGGACATGAGCATCACGGTTTAAAAACATTTAGATTTGTCATTAAAAGTTAGGTTTTATCTTCCAACCTTCCAACCGTTTTAATATCCAACCGTTCCTTGGCTCGATCATCTTTTCTTAAAATTAGTTTAGCAACATTTTAATTTTTCTTGTTTTTTTTATAATTAGGCCCCCCCGCACAATGAAAAATATAAGGAACAAGGAACAACCTATTAGAAGTTAGCCCCCCACTTTTAGAATTAACATATATTTTCACAGTTGTGCTGACGTGTGCTAGGTTTGTGCTATATTGTGCTCGAATATTATAACCATAATATGAAAAATACGAAAGAAAATTCAAAAAAACGAATTTTTAGGTCAGCCCCCCACTTTTCGTTTTTTTCAGTTTTTTCGATTGTGCTGAGTTGTGCTAAGTTGTGCTAACATTGTGCTAAAATATTATTTAAAAATAATTTTTAAGTTAGCCCCCCACTTTTCGTTTTTTTCAGTTTTTTCGATTGTGCTGAGTTGTGCTAAGTTGTGCTAACATTGTGCTAAAATATTATTTAAAAAAAATAATAACAGAAAAAGCTACGATAAAAAAATAAATTATATCCAAAAATGATTTTTTTATCGTAACTTTTTTTGTTATTATTTTTTTAAAATAATATTTTAGCACAATGTTAGCACAACTTAGCACAACTCAGCACAATCGAAAAAACTGAAAAAAACGAAAAGTGGGAGGCTGACCTAAAAATTCGTTTTTTTGAATTTTTTTTCGTATTTTTCATATTATGGTTATAATATTCGAGCACAATATAGCACAAATCTAGCACACGTCAGCACAACCGTGAAAATATGTTAATTCTAAAAGTGGGGGGCTAACTTCTAATAGGTCAAGGAACAGATATTAGCGATTAGGACTAAGGAATCAGAAATCAAGGTACGTGCCATGGTGTAGGACCTTGATATACGGCTTCCGATAGGTTAAAAATCTATTGCCCATGTTATTCCCTGCTTCTGTTGCCTGTGTGCATCCAGTTTTATTCCTGATTCCTTAGTCCTAATCGCTAATATCTGTTCCTTGTTCTTTATATTTTTCATTGTGCGGGGGCCTTTACTCTCTTCTTCAATTCCTAATAATTTTTTCGTCATAAGAAAATCTGTCCCAGAGTCGATGAACGAATCATTAAATTCTGAACTTAATATAGATTATTACTATAGTCAAATATGTCCCCCGACTACGCGGGCATTAGATTAATCCGTAGCAATTTTTCTCTCGTTTACTTAAAGGTCGAAGTTAAAGCTTGAACCGTTCGAATCGTCGGATTATCGGAGACGTCCGAGGGCCAGGCAGAAAATATACTTTCGCGCGATAATACATATCTTACAATTCCTTTAATAATGATAATAAGATGTACATAGGTATAACGTAACACACTTTTATAATAACAGATCTACGTATATTTTCTCTAATTATAACAACAAATTTGTTTATAATAAACGACAAATATTTTTTCTCGTTTACGTCATGCGCGCCGTACGCTATCGCCGAAGTAACGATGAGGCTCGAGGCAGTGCAGCGGGCGTGTAATGGATTTCGCATTGAAACGCGAGATTGAAGCGTTAGAGAGAGAGAGAGAGAGAGAGGCACTTGCGTGGTGCTCGCGAACGACGAAGAAATTAAGCATAAGTAGGCCAAGTATGCGGCATGGCAGTCGTAAAAAGCGAAAGAACAAGTCTTCGCTAATCGCGCCGTTGCCAATTACATTATCGTCAACTATTACGTCCAGTCTATTTCTGGACCGCGAGTGGCGTTCGTCGCTCACAAGATCCCGAAGACGTCGAAGACGATCGCGGTCGTACGTGCACCGACAAGTTCCTTATCGGGGTCCTGAAACCGGTTTCTCTCTCGCGTACATATTATACATCATTGTGTAACGCGCACGACGCAATTTTACTATCGCGCGCCTCTCTTCTCTTTCACGGTGGCCTTGGCCTTCGCGCGCGTTCATCTCTCCACACACATATAATATTACACATCACCCTTTCACGCGGAAGTTGAATCCTCGATCGTAGATTCCGGGAACCTTTTAAATCCCTTTTGAGTCTTTCTCTCTCTTTCCCTTTTCGAAATCGCGAAAAGGAAAGTTGGAAACGTCAGACTCTCCGACCTTCTCATGATGAACAAGTTCATCACGCACGCACGCACGCAACGTTTGATGATTTAAAAGAGAGTCAAGATCGAAGAGATAAAAGAATTAAATTTGAGAGAGACCGTTTCACCCGTTATCGTCTTCCCGCTAATTTATCGCGTTAATACTTGCCGGCAGTATAATCCGGTATAATCGGCGCGAATGAGCGGAAATACGCGCAAACGCTTCCGGTTATGTAATCACTAGACATACACGTTACGCTAGCTCTCCTCGAGTTGGTAATAAGTTACATTCCGTGATGTCGTCAGCTGGTGGCGAAATGTAGGTTTACGGCGCGTCCGCGAAACGCGAAAGGAAAAAAATCGCTTTTCCGCGAAGAGAGAAGAGATTGGAAGATACTCTCGCGCGCGGGCCCCGCGGCATGCGGCATGCGGCATGCGGCACTCCGCGAGCTTAGGATCAGCGAGAAATTTTTCACGCGTGAAATTTTCTCAGGGAAACCGCGGAGCTTGCAGCGTTATTAAATACACTGCAAACTCAATTTGCCGCGTCAATTATTGCAAGAACGAAAATAAATGAACAATGATCGAGTATTACCTGCTACTTTCAAATATTACTTGCTATACGCTTGCTACCAGCTACTGTCAAACGCCGAATGGAAAAGTGCAATGGCGCGGCACATCGGAAATCTATTCCTAAATGTTATTAATTTGTATTATTTACATCTTTCATTGTATTATATATAATTTATGTATATAGATAATAATTTATTTATATGCATATTATTTCATTACTAATTTTTATAATGATTAATATCCCGCCATTCAGTGCTTCGTATGTACCGAGGCCTTTTACATTTAACATGATAATCGGAGATTATTTATATTTACATACATATATATATATATATATATATATATATATATAAAGAGATCTCTTGCTCTTCCGGTTTAGGCGTTTCGCGGCAGTCGCGGTCTTTTACATTCTCTTGATTTCTACATCGGACGTGGCTAGTTTCATTTATTCGTTGCATCTGACAGAGTTATCGCATCCTTATTGTTATTCTTATCGGCAGAAGCGGCGACTTTCACTGCATAATGTCCGCATTGTTGCTGTTGTTGGTCGCGTCGTCGCTCCTGACCCCCTCGAGCGTCCACGTGCTCGCACGCGATGTCGATTTCTGCTTCGTGGACGAGGATGACCCGTACCTGTACATGGGCACGAAGACCGCGTACCACTTCGTTCACGGCGGCAAGACCCGGTTCCAGACAGTGCCGAGTAAGTTTGGTACACTAACAATAAGTACCCAAGTACTTCGAAATTCGGTTCGACTACTAATCGTAATGGTTTAATTTTTTTTTAGTGTATTATATATTAATACACTAAGAACGTGATCATCGATAAAGAATTTGTTACTATATTTTGGCATGTATAATAAGTCACGATGAAAGATCAGAGTGTAACTAATATAAATATAAATATTTCCGTCTGACAGATTGCCGACCGGTGCAAATCTGGATGCTCGCGGCACACGGCACCCGTTGCCCGACCATGCACGAGATCGACAAGATCGTCTCTTTAACTAATCTCAAAGAGCAGATACTCCAGAATCATGAAGAGCGCAGAGGTATACGTAAATCAACCTTTTCCTCTATATTCCTCTTTATATATTCCTTATTCTTTATTTTTCATAAACTATACCTACTCTTCTTGCGTACGACTTACGTAAAGTTAGAACTTTCTCTTTTTCTTCTTGTATTACCGGCTACAAATTAATTCTTTTTAATCTCGTACTTACGACATAACATATTATATATATGTATATATATATATATATATGTACATTGATATCTATATGTGTATAATTTATATAAATTCGAAAATTTTATATATTAATAAATTTTTCAACGTTTATATATGGACATTCTCTGAGCATAAAACTTATGCTTAGGAATTATGCTGCAACGTGTCTCTTATATACCTTAAATATGAACGTATGAAATAATGTTATAAGAATTTCCCAAAATTTTCTCTAAGTTTTCGTAAATCATTGCAGCTTAGAAATTCGCAAGCATTTCGCAAAATCCAAAGTGCATCTCACAATCAGTATATAAAAATATGTCGTTTTAATGTGATATATCTAATCCTCGATTGTCACAAAAGACATTCACCTCATAAGACTTATGTTAGTTACGATTAAATTGAAACTTTCCGAATTCTGTAATCGCGTCCACGTGTAACGCGATCCGATGTTTGTTTTTTCGTAGAAACTCGCGAAACTTATGCGACGATAAATACGTATTCTTTATCGCGCAGAGGGTCACATGTGCACGCGAGATTTGGAAAACTTGCGAAGATGGAAGCCTGACGAATATTTGTCCTCACAACGGGCGGAGGTCCTGACGCCACAAGGGGTGGAAGACATGAAACTGCTGGCGAGAAGGTTGCAGAGCAATTTCCCGGAGCTGTTACTGCCCAATATCCACAACATTACATCCACCAATTACAAGGTATCTCTTTATAATTATTTATAATGTCGATCACTATGTAAACGTGTCGATATCGCGTCAGATTTCAGGATATAAAACTTTCACTTATATATACATATAATTTCATACGCCGCGCCGTATGTTTTGATATATGTGTGGATTTCATTACTTATTTTGCGTGTGCGTGTTTCTGATTCTTCAAATGTGTTTCGCATTGCGTGGCGTATTTAATAAATTATAAATAGAATTTTGTCTTACAATTAAATTCCAACGCACATTACAGAGATCGTCTAAAGTAGGGCGTTAATTAACTAGATTCGATTAAGCAATAATGTCGATAAATATCGAATAAATCACGAAGCGGTCGTAGCGATATAGAACGTTACGCGCGTGATTTTTCAGTTCCGTGCTACCGAAGCTCGCGATAGTATGACATCCTTTATGGAAGGACTGTTCGGAAGCAGGTCCGCCGTACTTCCGGAAGACAGTTCTCTCAACGACACTTTACTTACCGTAAGTACGTTTTAATTATTGCGCTGTAAAAGATTCAAGATTTACAAGTAGTATATTATGATTTAAGAAGGCCAACCTCCATCTCAGTAAATCTCAATAAAAAATATTGCGATAAATGCATGTGTATTAGGTATATTCCAATATACCTATACCATCAGGAATCACAACGTGTTTGACATTGATTTTAAGTGTGTTAAGTGTATATATACCTCCTATATTAAACATAAAAATAATATAAGATAAAAAGACGAGTTATTGAAATATCCTGTGTATTAAATAATCAACTTTTTAATACAAATAGGCTTCTTTGAATGTGTATAAGGTCTCGTAGTTTCTTTTTGAGAGAGAGAGAAAGAGAGAGAGAGAGAGAGAGAGAGAGAAGACAAGAGAAAAAAATTAACTGGCTCTCTCTCTCTGACTTAAGTAAAAAAAATATAAGATAAACATAAAAACCAAAGTTTTTGTTCGATAAAATATAAATGTAAACTCGCAAAAAGCTTTCGAATTTCAGATACTTCTCTAGGAACTGAATAATTTTAAATATCAAAAGATTATCTATTGATTTCATTTCTTTATATTTTATTTAGGATCGAATTCGATCCAAGTCGGCTTGAATTTACCTCACACGCAGCTTGTCTGACTTGCGTAATCTTGCAGGCGTACAAAACATGCGGCGTGTGGAAAAACGAGGAGAATAACGAGGGATCGTTTGAGAATATGGAACACAGCAGATTCGACTCTGGGCCGGAATTCCAGAATCTTTTGAAGAACGTTAGCAGACGACTCGGTTTTCTGTACAATATTTCTGCTGGTACGTGCACACGTGTTGTAAACGCATCACGTATATTTATCCTTGATCTATACGTTCGATATATAAATATCTTAAATAAAAACAAATCAAATTTGGCTAAAGAAATATATTTTACGTCTTCAGTTAACAATAATTCTACACGTAATGTATATATATGATTATTGGAAATTCCTTCGCGGATGTGAAAAATTTGAATATTTATTGAGATAAGTAGAGACATGTAGAGACACGCGGCAATGATGTTGGAATATTTTTAGATATGGTCGACGCTATGTACGACGCGTGTCGATATCAGAAGGCCTGGTCTGTCACCGAACTTTCACCTTGGTGCGCCGTTTTCAGCAAGGAGGAACTCCGCGTTTTGGAATACAGGGAGGACCTCGATTACTATTACAAAGCGGGTTACGGACGAGATATCAACACTCGTTTAGGATGTCCTCTGTTGCACGACATGATGCGACACTTTTGGTATTATAACGCATGCAGCGAGTTCCGTTACATAAACGTCGCGTTTTCTCGTTTTTGACATTCCGCGATTTATCGAGAATTCTATAATATGTATTAAAGCTATCCTATCGAATTTTCTATTTTATAAGTTATCGGACATTTAGCCTATTGAGTCGAATTTTTTGTTTCGAACTTCTTATTAGAAGAGAAAGTTGCGGTTGTAAAAGCGTTAAAAGACAGCTCTTGTAGTTTGAATACTCTTGTACTATATGCTTCGTGATCGAAAAAAGGAGGAAAAATTTGTGAAAAAATTTATAAGCGTATATATTTCAATCATCAGGAATATAGCACGCGACGAGATGTCGAGCGAACCCGCGGGCATCTTCTACTTCAGTGATATCGTCAGCCTGCAAAATCTTCTGACTACGATGGGCATAAATGAAGACCAGACGCGGCTGACCGCTTATAATTACAAAGACGTGGCTAGACGTCAATGGCGCACTTCACTGATATCGTCCTTCGCCGCGAATCTCATCGCAGTATTTTACAAGTAAATATATCTGTCCTTTATCCTTATCCTCTATTCTTATCTTTATTATCTTTTTATTTTGATCCTTTATACGGAAATTATTTATTATTATTTATCTCACGTCGATCGATTTTACGCTGGAATCGATTATATAATTAAGCCAGTACGTGTGTTTAATCGCTTTAAACTGGAGTATCTTAGTGTCTAAACACTTTTATGATCACAAATTTTCTCAAGTTTTGAAATTTTTTTTCGTTTTCCTGGTCCCATTATTTTCATTGCGGTTTCACTTACAACGTGTGTTCGTTTTTTTTTTACTGATAATATCTATAAGATTTTTAACGTGCATTTCTTCAAAAAATACTACTAACACGTAAGTCAAGGTATCTTATAGTTTTTCATACAAATTAAATAAAGCAAAATTGAATGAGTTGAATTAATTTACGTAGCACGTGAACGTCGCTTTAGTCACGTTAGTTATTTTAATCTAATATATCTCAACATTATAAACATACAGATAAATCATGCTACGTTATATCTTTGATAAAATAACCAAAGTCAAGCAGTCCACTGCTACACAACCGAAATCATGTTATGTAAATATTAATATATATTAATGAATTCTAATTTTTGTAAAAAAAATATTATTGCAGATGCAACGACAGTAATAACCGCAATAAAGTGATGTTTTATCTGGCGGAGAAACCAATACGGTACAATGGCTGTCAAGTGGGGCTTTGCGCGTGGGAATTACTGAAGAGCAAGTTCGGCCAGCTGGCGTCCAACTGTAAGCTGGACGTCTGCTGGAAGGCGAGTGGAGCAACTTCCAGCTTTTCAAATTCTATAGCCATATTATTAGTGTGCTTTGTTCTAGTCCGCCTTGGCTATCGACACGTGTAAAAATAAGCTGTTAAGTTGTATTTCGTATTATATTCCGTATTATATATGTATATCGAACGTTAAATCGTAAAATATTAAATACAAATGAGACAGATCTTCGGGAATTTTAAAAGTTAATATTTATAGGAAACTCTCCTCTCAATAATGTAAAAAAATCCTATAAAGCAAAAAACGCACGGAAAATTAAAGCGTTAAGTTGTGAATAATTATATCGCTTTTAGATCTATGTTAATTTTGCAACTCGAAAATGCATTATAAAATACACACACACACACACACATATATATATATATATATGTATCTATATGCGAGTAGTACAACACGCAATAAGTAACGACATTTAATTTGTCTTTACATGTTTTATGTCTAAATTTTATTATATATTCCATGTCTATGAATTAATAGAATTGTTGTTATAATATGTTTCCTGTATAATTTATGATATAATATCCTAATATGTATTTTAAAATATATATATTTATTATATTTATATTTTATTTATATGTCCGTCTGGTTACTAGAGTATTTTACGTAGTTATAACGCACGAATAACTAAAAATATAGTCACTCTCGCATATCAAGATATACATCTTATTTTCTTTTTAAATCTCTCTCTCTCTCTCTCTCTCTCTCTCTAATTGTTCAACACTTTTGTACGGTGTTAAAACTTGCATTATTAACAGAGCGCGCCCGTTCTTAAAATTATAAGCTATCTATATGTTTAGAAACTTGAAAATGCTGTAACTTGTCAACATATACAACCAAATATTATACTTTCATCAACATTCCCGATGATGTTAATTTTCATTATTTATATATTTATTCACAATAATTCAAAGTTATAATTCGAGACGCAACGAGACGAGTACTTAAAGAATAGCCGCATCCTTGATCCCAGCATCACGTACATACAATCCCGCGGTTCTCAAATCTAATAATATACATATATATGTATATGTATAATATGAAACAACTATATTATGATCCAATATAAGCAATAATCAGAGTGATTGTAGAAAGTATTATACTTGGAACTGCTAGTCACTAATGTATATACTCACTATGTGTAGGTGTATCTCGCATATATCACTCATCTGAC
>JASTWP010001791.1:0-59739 GCA_030770255.1 Temnothorax ravouxi | reverse complement strand
GAATAAGTTTGCTTCTTCCAATCGTTTCATTAATTGTTGGAATTTAATTTCGTGTTCCTCAAGCGATTTGGAGTATATTACAATATCGTAGAGGTATACGAATAATTCAATTTCTTGCAATCCCGTTAATGCTTGGTCCATCAATCTTTGAAAAGTAGCAGGAGCGTTGTTTAGTCCAAACGGCATGCGGTTATATTCGAAATGTCCATACGGTGTTGAAAACGCAGTTTTATGCTTATCAGTCTTGTCCATTATAATCTGGTGAAATCCAGAAGCTAGATCAAATATTGAAAAATATTTCGCACTACCAAATTGATCAAGTATATCGACAATATTTGGCAGTGGATATACATCACCGATCGTTTTCTCATTAAGCGCTCGAAAATCTATTACAAGACGCCATTTTTTATTACCTTTAGAATCATCCTTTTTTGGTACAATCCACAAAGGAGAATTTATAAGGCGAACTCGATGGTTCTATAACATCTTTTTCTAACATTTCGTCAACCTGTCGTTGTATCTCATTTTTATGTACTTGAGGATAACGATATTGCTTAACGTTGATTGGCCTATCGTCCGTAGTAAATATTCGGTGTTTTAATACGCTAGTTGCGCCTAGCGGTTCTCCTGGCAAATGAAATCGTTCCTGTGACGTCCTGGGTGATGCGAGGTGGCTCGATCCGGCAGAACGTCTCCGTCGAATGGGTTCTTCTTCCGCTGTTAAGGGTGTAAAACCCCAGGATAAATAGCTGTTGTTCGGGCGATGTGGACTATGGCTCCTCGGTCCGTTGAAGGTAGGTGTTTCAATAATTTTATATTCCTTTTCTTTTTTTTTTATATAAAAGAGTATAATATTTATTGTAGAATTCCAAGATACAAGTGGTTTATGTGGAGGATGGAACGAGTAGTATAGCGATGTGTAAGGTTTCTTGGCCCGTTCCACACTCCCTATCGAGTTGGGCGAACGGTGCTTTTATATATTTCTGGAAACGGTAGTGGGAGGTGACCGCACCTCGTTACAATGAGTCATAGGGCGGTGTCTAACGGATATGAGTCTACTTCTACCTGTGCGGCTCGCTTGCCAGCAATGAGTCATGAGGTGGTGTCTTGAAATTCTTTACCTTATATGGTCATGGGCTTCGCTTCACCTCGGCATGTCCATATATGGTTCTACGCGAGGACTGGATTCCACTCATATGAGTCACTTAGTGACCCCGTTTCTATTTCTATTCTAGTAGCGATTCATATCGAGAGTAATATCTTCTTTCATTATAAATTCTCAACATGATTTTTGTTTTAAAAGAATATAAGAAATCTTTAATAAATTGAGTTTAAAGTATACAAATATATGTTAAATATTATTTAACTTCCTTTAGACATACTTTACATAAAGTAGAATAATTCAATTATACAATTAAAATAATTAATAGC
Organism: Temnothorax ravouxi; assembly: GCA_030770255.1. Lineage (NCBI taxonomy): Eukaryota > Metazoa > Arthropoda > Insecta > Hymenoptera > Formicidae > Temnothorax > Temnothorax ravouxi. The sequence goes on along the minus strand of JASTWP010001791.1, from coordinate 58,308 downwards.
ATGTCCAAAGCATCAAAGATATTGCTCTCCTTGTCTAACAGTTACTAATATTCGCATCTCGCTTGGATTCGCGTTTCTACGTGGCGCATGATACAATTCTATCTTTTTCAGGTTCGTGAGTGACGCTTCGGCGATTGACGCTCGATGATAATATTATTTCAGTAAGTGTTTATTGTTAATAACAATGTTAATAAAAAGTGTTGTTAGCAGTAGTGATAATGAGTCTAATATTATGTTAATAATATTACATGTGAGTAGAAATGGTTAGCATTCTCATTAGTATAGCAGATCAATGAAATTAAATTGTGTTATGTAATAAGATTCTTATTATTTTTATATCTTGGAAACGGTCGGGAATTCGATAAGGGTATATAGGAAATATATTGCAGGACTTTCACTAAAGTATAATATAGGATTGGAAAATTTCATTGTTAATATAAGTATCTATTAATAACAAATTATTTGTTAGACAATTTAGCAATTTTTAATTCACATATTGATATAGTTATATTCCTTTTCTTCACGCGGTTTTGTTTTTATAATAAAATTATTTTTTTATATAAAAATTCATTTTATTGTTATAAATATTTGGTAAGTAAACAATTGCAAGAATAAAAGTTATTATTATTTTTTATAGGGGTGCTGGTGTAAAGTCGTTGTGCGTGGTTAAATCTGTATTTACCAGAACGAGTTTAATAGTTAAATAAGCAGCCCGACAAAAGAAATTTGTTATACGGCCCTGTAATGTTCTTTGTATTTATACAGTTTTTATTAATAAAATGACAATATTTTAGTTTACATAAAAGTTACAATACATTACCTGGAGTACAGGTTAAAAATATTTATTGACATGGTTAATAATTTATTTATAATTGTTTATAAAAATAGGTTGCAAAATAAATGATTATGTAGTAAATGTTTTTCTATCAAATGATTCTAATAATTATTCTTTATACGCGCCTTTATTGTTCTTATTACGGACTATTCGTTTTCTATTTTATTTTAATTTTATTAGGAATCTATATGGCTATCTTCGTCTTACTCTGTACGGGTTGGTATTAAACTATCCTCGTCTCTCGTACTAAAGTCATTCGCTAAATGAATAACTTTCAATCTTGTTTATTAAATTTATTAGTACAATTAGAAAATCGGGATTAACGCTATCAGTGTTTAGAAACATGGCGGATTCCATAATTATCATAATAATTAGGATGTCAAAATTTTCGTTCAAAAATGAAATTTGTTTATCTTAAAATGTTTAAAAGGGTCAAATATTAAGGTAAAAGTAATTTGGTCTTTCTAAGTTTAAATGATAGGAAATTCAAGATGGCGGACATAAAACTTTAATAATTCATAACTCGTAAACGGTAAGGAATAGAGAAAATGGGGATTTCTTTTGTTGTATTTAAGTAATTGAAGGACTATATTTTAGGGTGTTTGAAATTTTTGTAGTTTTATGGATTTCCATAATTTTTAATTATATCTTGAAATTGAAAAGAGATATTAAGTAGAGGGTTTTGTAGGATTACTTGACAGGTTCTGCTAAGTGTCTGTAAGTGATTTTATTAATTATTTTTAATAATAATTTTACAATAATTTTTATCGTTAATTAGTCTGTTTTAAAAGATATGAGAATGGTTTATTAACAAAAGTTGTTGGACCTTTAATAATGGTTTCAATGGTGATATTAGTTAGGTCTGTTAATAATGTAAATTAATTGTTTATAACAATTATGTTTGGAAAACGTTAATGAAATAATTATTATTTCGGTGTGGTAATATTCTTTGGACATAAGAAGTTATATTCTTACAATTGATTTGCCATTAATTAATTGATTTATATTTTATTTCGATTTTCTTGGTACATTCTTATAGAATGGCGTTTCTTTCCGTTAGATCTTAGTCAAACTGAATTTATAATATAACTGAATTTATATATTAGGTTTGTATAATCAATGAATAGCAATGAGCAGTTAATTTTTATTGACTCTGGGGAATTTTAATAAGTAATTGTCCAAAGTTCATAGTCTGATTTATGAAAATAAGGCTTAAGCTTGAAAATGAGCTTTTAGGCGGTCATATTCTTTAGGCTTGTTTTTGCTGTTTTAAGAACACATAAGGGCGTGTCAGCTGAGTGATTGTTGTGACAGTTAAATTAAAGAGTGTATTATAATTTAATATTGTTTTTCAGGTGCTGTGCAACAAGGATAAAAAAGAAAAATTTATGCGGCTAGAGTGATGTACCGTCAGACGTGACACCTTCAAAGAAGCCCTTGATACAGTCCCCTCCTTCAACGGTGAAAATATTCCCCTATCACAGTTTATGCTAGCATGCAGGCGGGCCAAAAACCTTCTTCTTCCGACCGCCGAGCGTAACTTAACCCGTTTCCTCCTAACCAAGCTGCACGGCAGGGCCATGTACGCTGTAGAAGAGGAGGCCTGTGAGACTGTAACACAACTTCTGGATCTATTGAACAGTGCCTTTGGTTCACCGCGAACCTTGGATCAATATCGTGGGGAACTGAGCACCATCTATTTAGAACCGGGAGAACACATCTTAGATTACATAGGCCGCGTAAAAAGCCTCCGCGACCTTATCCTCGACGGAGAAAGACGCGCCCGTGGATATTTAGACGACGTCGCGATGGGTGAAATCAACGCTCTAACCGCGCGTTCTTTCTGCGAGGGGTTACCCCTTGCATACCGTCTTCAGCTTACACGAAAACATCGGTACGACGCTTCCTCTGCTTTCGACTTCGTCAAAACGCTCGCGAAAAGGCAAGAACTAGATAAATCCCGTTTCGACGGCCCACGGAGAAATGACAGGGAACGAAGCCTCGAGAGGAATTACAAACCTTCACCAATGAGGCCCTTTTCCGGACATTACGAAGCAAATAGACCAACTAGCGTAACATTCCGGGAACCACTCGATAATCGTTACTCTCCAAACAAACCTCGCTACGAGCATGCAAACTGTCACGTCTGACGGTACATAACTTTAGCCGCATAAATTTTTTCTTTTTATCCTTGTTGCACAGCACCTGAAAAACAATATTAAATTATAATACACTCTTTAATTTAACTGTCACAACAATCACTCAGCTGACACGCCCCTTATGTGTTCTTAAAACAGCAAAGACAAGCCTAAAGAATATGACTGCCTAAAGGCTTATTTTCAAGCTTAAGCCCTATTTTCATAAATCACACTATGAACTTTGGACAATTACTTATTAAAATTCCCCAGAGTCAATAAAATTAACTGCTCATTGGTATTCATTGACTATACAAACCTTATAAGATTCATTATGCAATATAAGCTCAGTTTGACCGGGATCTAACGGAAAGAAATGCCATGTTCTATAAGAATGTATTAAGAAAATCAAAATAAAATATAAATCAATTAATTAATGGCAAACCAATTATAAGAATATAATATCTTATGCCCAAAGAATATTACCACACTAAAATAATAATTATTTCATTAACATTTTCCAAACATGATTGTTATAAACAATTAATTTACGTTATTAACAGACCTAACTAATATCACCATTGAAACCATTATTAAAGGTCCAACAACTTTTGTTAATAAATTTTTCTTGTATCTTTTAAAACAAACTAATTAACAATAAAAATTATTGTAAAATTATTATTAAAAATAATTAATAAAATCACTACAGACACTTAGCAGAACCTGTCAAGTAATCCTACAAAAACCCTTACTTAATATCTCTTTTCAATTTTAAGATATAATTAAAAATTATGGAAATCCATAAAATACAAAAATTTCAAACACCCTAAAATATAGTCCTCAATTACTTAAATACAACAAAAGAAATCCCATCTTTTTATTCCTTACCGTTTACGAGTTATGAATTATTAAAGTTTTATGTCCGCCATCTTAAATTTTCTACCATTTAAACTTAGAAAGACCAAATTACTTTTACCTTAATATTTGACCCTTTTAAACATTTTAAGATTAACAAATTTCATTTTTGAACGAAAATTTTGACACTTAATTATTATGATAAAAATGGAATCCGCCATGTTTCTAAACACTGATAGCGTTAATCCCGATTTTCTAATTGTACTAATTAATTTAATAAACGAGATTGAAAATTATTCATTTAGCGAATGACTTCAGTACGAGAGACGAGGATAGTTTAATACCAACCCGTAGAGAGTAAGACGAAGATAGCCATATAGATTCCTAATAAAATTAAAATAAAATAGAAAACGAATAGTCCGTAATAAAAACAATAAAGGCGCATATAAAGAATAACTATTAGAATCATTTGATAGAAAAACATTTACTACATAATCATTTATTTTTGCAACCTATTTTTATAAACAATTATAAATAAATTATTAACCGTGTCAATAAATATTTTTAACCTATACTCCAGGTAGTGTATAATAACTTTTATGTAAACTAAAATATTGTCACTCCATTAATGAAAGCTACACAAAATTCTAAAGAGAAAACCACCCGGTATAAGGTAAAAGGCGGCAAAACTGTCCCTTGACATAGTTCTAAATATATGTAGCTAGGCAGTTTTAACGCCATTGAAATTTGGATTTTAATTTCTCATAAACCACAATGGTCAAAAATCCCTTTTTCTATACACTGATAACATCATCTTTTCCCTTGAAAATAAAGTATAAACCATAAATCTTATTAAACTCCTACACCTAATTAATCATAAAAATACATACCTCCGTTCGAGCAACAACCCCCCTGAAATATATACATATTAACAGAAACCCAGGTATATACGATCTGCCTGTATACATAGACTCTGCATCAGCACACCTACAAATAATAATAATAACTTTTATTTATGCGTTTGTTTATTTACCAAATATTTATAACAATAAAATGAACTTTTATATGAAAAAAATAATTTTATTATAAAAACAAAACTGTGCGAGGAAAAGGAATATAACTATATCAATATGTGCATTAAAAATTGCTAAATTGTTTAACAAATAATTTGCTACTAATAAATACTTATATTAACAATGAAATTTTTTAATGTTATATTATACTTTAGTGAAAGTCCTGCAATATATTTCCTATACACCCTTATCAAATTCCCGACCGTTTCCAAGATATAAAAATAATAAGAATCTTATTACATAAACAATTTAATTTCATTGATCTGCTATACTAATGAGAATGCTAACCATTTCTACTCACATGTAATATTATTAACATAATATTAGACTCATTATCACTACTGCTAACAACACTTTTTATTAACATTGTTATTAACAAATATATATATCTATATATAAACACTTACTGAAATAATATTATCATCGAGCGTCAATCGCCGAAGCGTCACTCACGAACCTGAAAAGGATAGAATTGTATCATGCGCCACGTAGAAACGCGAATCCAAGCGAGATGCGAATATTAGTAACTGTTAGACAAAGAGAGCAATATCTTTGATGCTTTGGACATGCTATTAATTATTTTAATTGTATAATTGAATTATTCTACTTTATGTAAAGTATGTCTAAAGAAAGTTAAATAATATTTAACATATATTTGTATACTTTAAACTCAATTTATTAAAGATTTCTTATATTCCTTTAAAACAAAAATCATGTTGAGATTTTATAATGAAAGAAGATATTACTCTCGTTACGAATCGCTACTAGAATAGAAATAGAAACGAGGTCACTAAGTGACTCATTTGAGTGGAATCCAGTCCTCGCGTAGAACCATATATGGACATGCCGAGGTGAAGCGAAGCCCATGACCATATATGGTAAAGAATTTCAAGACACCACCTTATGACTCATTGCTGGCAAGCGAGCCGCACAAGTAGAAGTAGACTCATATCCGTTAGACACCGCCCTATGACTCATTGTAACGAGGTGCGGTCACCTCCCACTACCGTTTCCAGAAATATATAAAAGCACCGTTCGCCCACTCGACAGTGAGTGTGGAACGGGCCAAGAAACCTTACACATCGTATACTACTCGTTCCATCCTCCACATAAACCACTTGTATCTTGGAATTCTACAATAAATATTATACTCTTTTATATAAAAAAGAAAAGGAAGATAAAATTATTGAAACACCTACCTTCAACGGACCCGAGGAGCCATAGTCCACATCGCCGAACAACAGCTATTTATCCTGGGGTTTTACCCCCTTAACAGCGGAAGAAGAACCCATTCGACGGAGACGTTCTGCCGGATCGAGCCACCTCGCATCACCCAGGACGTCACAAAACCCACCGCGCTACGAAGACCGTAGACCGCGTTATAGAGAGACACGGTCAATTTACAATAACGACGCAAACAGACCGCGGTATTGGGATTCAGAAAGAGCCCACACGGACTCAGGTAAGAGCGACGACATCTGTCGATATTGTAAATCCCGGGGCCATAAAATAGAGGAATGCCGGAAAAGACAATACAACAATTCCTTGCGGGCACAGGGAAACTCCCCGTACCCCTCGAGGAGCACGGACGAACCTCGAGCGGGAATGTCGAAAGAAACCCGTCCGGTGAGAACAATGGCGGAAGCACCAAACAAAGAAACGCCAGAATCGCAATAACCAATCCTTCGAAATCCTCACACGCACCCAGCGTGAGGCTAGCAATGGAAGGCCTAAGAGACGAAACAGTGTTTATGGTGGACACGAGAGCCGCCCCCAATCTAATAAAAATAAGCAAACTCTCGTCCCCGAGAAGCATACAAGCGGGCGCAAGCATAATAATCACGGGAATAACGGACGGGAAAATAAACACTTTCGGATCAATAGAGGCAGAATTTTTGGGGCACCCAGTCGAATTCCAAGTCGTAATCGACGACTTCCCCATTTCGCAAGACGGTATCTTAGGATCGGACTTTTTGCGGGACTCTTACGTGATAGACGCCACACAAAGCCTCCTAACGTGGGAGAGCATTTCGATACCGTTGTACCGAAAGAATAAAAAACCGGACGCGCCCCCGGTAACTGCCATACCCACCGCATCAACGGTAACTCCTAAATCTACCGCATCGACGGTAACTCCTAAATCTACTATATCCACCGCATCGACGGTAACTCCTAAATCTACTATATCCACCGCATCGACGGTAACTCCTAAATCTACTATATCCACCGCATCGACGGTAACTCCTAAATCTACTATATCCACCGCATCAACGGTAACTCCTAAACCTACCGCATCGACGGTAACTCCTAAATCTACTATATCCACCGCATCGACGGCAACTCCAAAATCTACCATATCCAACCTCGAACCCCCAGCGGTCGATAACAGGGGAACTGACGCGAGTTCAACCTTCTTAATCCCGGCAAGGACACGCACCACCTTGCCACTTCGAGTAAGTAACCCGGAGATCACGACCGGGTACGCACCGCGAATACACGTACACGACGACATCTATTTGGGGGATGCCGTCGTCACAAACCGTGGCGGTGTTGCCTATATCGGCGTCGTTAACTCCGCTGAACGGGATATCGAGATCTCGTTACCAGCGGTCGAGCTTCAGGAAATAGAGGCGTACTCTACCTCCAGCCCACCCCCCGTACCTTCCACATCCTATAACGAGGGTCATAAAAGCACCCTTCACCGCAAGTCAACCGCATCCGGATGTTCTACCTCGAGGCCAAGAACAACCAGGAGCGAGAAGAAAGCACAACGAATGTTGGCAATGTTTTTAGGCGAATCCCGCGTGGATCAAATAAAAGAATTACTTAGGTTAAATCACTTAAACGACGAAGAAAAAATACACGTCCACGAGTTAGTAGAAAAATATAGCGACCTGTTCCGTCTGCCGAGCGATAAGTTACATCACACCGACGTAATAACGCACAAGATCCCCACCACGGATAATATTCCGATCAACACAAAACAATACCGCTTTCCGCCAATGCACAAGGAGGAGATCGATAAGCAGGTAAAAGAACTGCTAGAAAACGACGTCATTCAAGCGTCGACATCGCCATACAATTCCCCCTTGTGGATTGTGCCCAAGAAACCCGATTCGAAAGGAAATAAGCGATGGCGTATGGTGATCGACTACCGCGGACTAAACGAAAAAACCGTCGGCGACGCGCATCCCCTACAGAATATCACAGAAATATTAGACCAACTCGGCAGCGCGAAATATTTTAGCGTTTTTGACCTCGCCTCGGGGTTCCATCAGATACTTATGGACCCATCCGACGCTCACAAGACGGCGTTTTCCACGCCATACGGGCATTACGAGTTTAAACGAATGCCTTTCGGACTCAAAAACGCGCCAGCCACATTCCAACGGCTAATGAATCAGGTCCTGACGGGACTCCAAGGCGTGGAACTGTTAGTATACTTGGACGATATCATTATATATTCGAGTTCTTTGCGCGAACACCTTATAAAATTCCACAAGTTAGCGGAACGACTCAGAAACGCTGGCCTGCGGCTTCAGCCAGACAAATGCGAATTTTTATGTAAAGAAGTCACTTACCTCGGGCATGTAATCTCCGAAGCAGGTGTAAAACCAGACCCAAAGAAAGTCGAGGCAGTCGAACATTTCCCTCGGCCTCAGAACGCGAAAAATATCAAACAGTTTTTAGGACTAGCAGGGTACTATCGCCGCTTTATCCCGAACTTTTCCCGAATAGCAAAACCACTCACGGACCTACTAAAAAGGGACGTTGCGTTCACCTGGCAAAGGGAACAGGAAACGGCTTTCTCCCACCTGAGGGACCTATTGTGCTCCAAGCCAATCCTGCGCTATCCTGACTTCACGAAACCCTTTGTCCTCACCACGGATGCATCGGGCACCGCGATTGGTGGCGTCCTGAGTCAGGGCACGGTCGGTAAGGATTTACCGATAGCGTATACCTCCCGACTACTCAACGCGGCGGAACAAAATTACTCTACCATCGAGAAGGAACTGCTCGCGATCGTATACTGTGTTAAGCATTTTAGACCGTATTTGTACGGCCGCGAATTTCAGTTAGTCACAGACCACAAACCACTTGTTTGGTTGCACTCGGTAAAAGACCCTTCATCGCGCCTAGTCCGATGGAGGCTAAAACTTCTCGAATACGAATATCGCATTGACTACAAAGCAGGTAAAGTCAACGCGAATGCAGACGCCCTCTCACGAAACCCGACCCAGCAACAAATCCTTTCCCTCGTCCGGGCCACAGAATCCACCGACTCGGAAGAGTCGATATTTTCTCCCGAACCCCGTGCAAAGAGAAAGCGCCACCCTCCGCCCGACGCGGATCTCCCCGGCAACACAGAAGACACCCCTGCGGCAGGAGAAAGAGAAGTCATTGGAGAAAACGAACCAGGCAGTGACGATGAAAACTCAAATGAAGACAGAGAGTACGAGGATTCCGACCCTGGAATAGCCTTGAACGACAGCGATACGGACGACGATAGCAGCACATCGGAAATCTTTGACAATCCAAACGAGCCATTTGATCCACACCCCGCTAAGGCCAAAATCACGGAGATCAAAGATCACTTCCTGTCGCGAAAGGACAATCTAGTCGTATTTGTCTCGCAGCAAGGGGAACCATGTGATCCCGGCAGCCGGATGATGACGGAGCAAAAAAGACTGCCAATGATAATAAGCCCAGAACTCGGCCGAGCCCGAGTAATCACACAAGGCAAATCAAGGATCATCGCGCTGCCAATCAAAATCAGCGTTTCGGAGAATACACAGAGGAAATGGGTGAAAAAAGCTGTTTCATCCCTCCTTGATGTGTGCACCGAGCTGGATCTGGCAACCATCTCTATATGCAAGGGAGGCATAGACGGTATGGTGTTCCCGACGATTCGACGAATACTAGAAGACGCATTCCGAGGTAACCCCACCCACATCCTAGTGTGCAAAAATCACATCATAATGTTTTTGGACGCTGAGAAACCTGGCATCTTGAGAGAGGCCCACGCCTCTGCGGTCGGAGAACACAAGGGGATCATTAAGACGTACAGGAGACTCAAAGAAAATTACCATTGGTCAGGTATGAAGGACGACGTGCAAGAATTTATCCGGAACTGCAGAAACTGTCAACTAAAGAAATTGGTCCGAGTCAAAACCCGACAGCCAATGGTACTCACCGACACACCGGGAGCAGCCTTCGACAAGATCTCTATGGACATTATGGGCCCCTTACCCACCACAAACACGGGGTATTCCTACATCCTTACTATACAAGACCTCCTCACTAAGTACTCCTTAGCCATCCCTTTAAGACAAGCATCCGCAATCGATGTAGCCGACGCATTCGCCAGGGACTTTATCTGCGTGTACGGAGCCCCGCGGGCATGGCTCACGGACCAAGGTAGCCACTTTGTAAACGCGCTTATGCGCAACATTGCAAAAAAATTTCAAATTACCCAATACAAAACCACGGCCTACAGGCCACAGTCAAACGGGTCAATAGAAAGGTCGCACCACGTATTATGGGAATACTTAAAGCAGTTTTGCGAAAAAGATAACTGGGATGACTACCTGAAGTTCGCGACCTTTTCCTATAACACCAGCGTACACGAAGGCACATTATACACTCCCCACGAGTTGGTCTTTGGAAAAACCGCGCGCGCCCCGTCAAGCGACCCACCCTTGGAAGGGGAACCCAACGAGACCTACATAGAATATCTAAAACAATTATTCGAAAAATTGCGCGAAACGCAAGGGAACGCGCGTAGAAATCTCGATCGAGCCAAAGAGCGATCTAAAATATATTACGATAAAAGAATGAACGCGCGTACTTTCGAAACAGGAGACCCCGTATATCTCCTTAAGGAGCCAAGCCGAGGGAAATTAGACGACCAATATATAGGTCCGTACGAAATAATTGAAACCTTAGGTAATAATAACGTTAAACTTCAAATAGGAAATAAATTTAGGATTGTACACACAGACAAATTAAAACTTGCTATAAAAACATAATCCGATAAAATTGCATGCGTAGATGAACTAAGACCGTTAGAAAATAAGAATCCCCACCATTGTATTCCCCCCCCTTCGTAGTAGAAAGGACTAGTATATAAGAGCGTTGTAGCGATCACCAGCCACAGCACCGTGCGAACGGCACCCAACCATGGAACTACCGGCAGTGACTCTCATCCTGGCGGTACTCGCCACGCCCACGCACGGCCTGCTGGGTTTTGACTGTAGAGGCGAAGGACTGAACGTGACAACGCTGTCCCTGACGGACATTGGGAACTGCGAACTAGAAGATTTAGAACCAATCACCGAGGAAATATATATTCAACTTTTACAACTGAGCGAATTCGACCACACTACCGCGGTTCAATGTAAAATCGAAATAGACCGCGATATAAAATACTGCGGGTGGTCCTCCTATAACTCAGCCGTACAGGGAGGAAAGTACGAATATATACGTGAAATCTCGGGAGACGCTTGCCGAAAAATGCAAGATACTGGAACGCTATTCCTGGGAGGAGCCAGCGGAATGATAACCGGCATTAAGGTGAATGCCACCACCACCCGCGCCATTACACTAGCCGGGTACTTAACCATGAACGGCAGATGTGAGGGAACACAGTACAGCGACCCCCTGGGCACCTGGAGCAATGTATTCGTACAGGCCACGGTAAAGATAACAACGCGGCGGATGCAATTGGCCGTGAAACACTCCACAAACGAAGTAGTACTGCCCTCCGGCACCCGCTGCCCAGCCATGGAAGGCGAATGCTATGACGCCGACGGAACGATGACCTATTGGAAAACGCTGCCGACCGACACCTGCCAATTCAACAAGTACGACGTACTCTACGAGGGAAATGCCCATCGAGTTTCACCTAAACCTACCCAAAAGGAGACCCCGGTCATTTACACTTTGACGACTAAGGACATCACCTTCGCCCTGGCCAAGACTACGGAAACAAACCTCTGCGGGTACAAGATAATACAAACAGAGCACCCGAAACTATTCATCCTCGAAACGACGCCAGGACGAACCTTCAAAATCCAGACGGGGACATCGATCGACAACCTGAACATTTTTACGTACGTGAACAGCAAATTCATATACGTCGAGAACCTAGTAGTTAAGTGTACCCCATACACGATAAAATGTGGGAATATCGTCCCACATTTTCAAATAGGGGGGGAGGTGTTACATCCACCCATGGGAAAAATTTGAAACCTTTATTTAGACGATAAATTACCATGTAGACGATAAGTTACCATGTGGATAATAAGTTACCACGCTACCATGTAGACAATAAGTTACCATGTTACCATTCAGACGATAAGTTACCATGTAGACGATAAGTTACCATGTGGATGATAAGTTACCATGTTACCATGTAGACGATAGGTTACCATGTGGATGATAAGTCACCATGTTACCATTTGAACGATAAGTTACCATATAGACGATAGGTTGCCATGTCACAATATAAATGAGAGGTTATCATAGATAATAAGTCAATATGGAGAACTATCCTTCTTTTCCTCTCGACAACTCAACCCTCCCACTTAACTACTCCCACCACCCGACGAACGGAAAACCGAAGACATGTCCATATAAGGAGGGAAAGCGAAGCGACCGATGACGCAACTCAACCCTTCCACTTAACTACCCCCACTATCCGACGGACGGAAAACCGAAGACATGTCCATATAAGGAGGGAAATCGAGGTGACCAGTGACGCAACCCTTCTCCCTCTCGATAACTTAACCCTTCCACTCAACCACCCCCGCCACCAAGCGAGTGGAAATATAAGAGCGAGCATCCCAAGGGAAGCAGTCAGTATTCTCGCCGTTACCCTCCGGAAAGGAGCTCAACTCTCCAGCTCAGAGTAAGCATTACATCCTCCTATATCCGAAGTCTTCTATATCCTCCTACATCCAAACTCTCAAAACTCACGGGTATTAGTATAACCTTGTGTATTTTCTCTTGTAACATTCGATAGCATAACCTCGTGTATTTTCATATTGTAATATTCGACGGCATAACTTTGGGTATTTTTTCACTTGTAATATTCGGCAGCATAACCTCGTGTATTTTCATATTGTAATATTCGACGGCATAACCTTGGGTATTTTCTCACTTGTAATATTCGGCAGCATAACCTCGCGTATTTTCATATTGTAATATTCGACAGCATCACCTCGTGTACTTTCAAGCGTCACCACGTGGCTCAGCGTCTCAAGCGTCATCGCGCGCTCTGTAGCGTCACTACGTGGCGTAGCGTTTCAAGCGTCACCACGCGCTCTGTAGCGTCATCTCGCGCCATCTTGTTCTGTAGCGTCACCGCGTGGCCTTAGCGTCACCCCGCGCCATCTTGATTCTGTAGCGTCACCGCGTGGCCTTAGCGTCACCCCGCGCCACCTTGATTCTGTAGCGTCACCGCGTGGCCTTAGCGTCACCCCGCGCCATCTTGAAACAGCACCAAGCACGGTTACTCTTAAAATCCATCGAAGGTTTAGTTGTAGTTTATGCATTTGTAACCTAACTTTAGCTTTTGTATAAGAATCTGTATAAATCTTTTGTAATACACTATCATTTAAATCGAGCTTCTGCATTTCATGAATTCTTCTACTAATCCTACACATCCTACGCCAATTTCCCGCCGCAGGATCAGTTCATTGAGTAACCTATAAGAGTATGTCAATTTTAAGCCTTCCTTTTGCGTCACATTTGCATCCGAAGCAGCGCTGTACGAGCGGCACGCTATCGTTTGCGAGCGTGTGAAGAGGGGCAGTGCTGCACGCGCGGCACGCTCACTCGCTATCGCAACAGGAACGCATCGCGTAAAGTTGACCTCCAGTTCTTCCTGCGCTACACCCACGCTCGTGGCAGTGCTGTACGCGCGGCACGCTACCCCTGTGAAAACGTGGCGATAGGGACCACTGAAGCGTATTTTTCTTGGTTATATCCAACTAAATGAAGATAAATGCCGAAAGGGCGGCGAGCAGGACTTAAACACCGAATTCGAAGATTAAACCGTTTCCTCCACGCCTCCTCTCTCAATCCAGTGTTAGGAGTCGAATACCGCGAGGACCCAGAATACGAACGATACTTTGCCGCGAGCCCCGCGCGCAAGGCGGGCGCTACTCCCAAAATAATCAGTGACGTAACGTGTACCAATCTCTGTAAACCGATCACCACCTCGGGCACCAGGCGTTGGATCCTTGCCCAACGCAGAACCGCGAGTGACGATCGCCATCTGCCTTACATACCGCTACGTAAGGAGGAATCACGCGCGAATTATCGCACGTTGTTCGAGAACCGGCCATATCGACTAACCCGCATCACGGAGTCGGAGAGACCGTCGACCCCGCCGTATAAGTTCATCGAGTCCATCAGGGAGGACGACCCCCGCCGAGGCTACTATTACCGACGCCGTGCCGAGATCCTCCACGCGCGATACGACACCTGCACGCCTGAGCATTGGGGCACCGCTGAGCATCCTATAGAAATCGACGACTAAAGGTAAGTGACGACGCCCCTAGATTTAATCGACGCGGCATGAGTGAACTCCCGACGCGACGCCCCGCGCGACGCCTGACGCCGCTAGCCTCCAGAATCGCGCGCCGAAATTGGTTGTCTCGCGCCGTTTGCGTTTTCACTATTTGTCACCAAAATCGAAACAGTAGACACTACCTTTGCGAAGAGTGCTTCCGCGATCTGACCAGCGAACAGCGCAGCCAATACGACCTCCTGGTCCGTCACTATATGCACGTCGGGTACCGCTACAAGGTCGAAGAGTGTGATTCATGCGACGTCGTGCTCGGTGAAATTAAAAACCCTTCCGCATGTACCACGTGTAGCGAGATATTTCTTGACGTGAGACGCTCAGTGGAGCACGAAGGGGGAGAGCAATATCTAGAGCGCGAACCAACGATAATCGCTATCACTCAAATAAAGGGCTGATATTTCGTTGCCCATGTGCCCCGGGCACCCTGTAAATCGACAGTCCCCAGGAATAATTCCGCCCCCTAGCCCCCTTAGAGCGTGGTTGATGACCGGCGTCTGCGTGTGGTCACTATTCTTCCGAAATAAAACCACCGGAGTCATTATTTGCGAAGATTGCCAGCTCGGTAGATATCAGTCCCTCCGGCAAGATTTTGAGGGCACCCTGAGACACTTCGTGCAATTCGGGCCACTGACGGAGTTCCCAACGTGCAGCGAGTTTGCCAGGGTTTTAGCTGACTATCGTCCCACCTTCGAATGCTATGCGTGTACTAGGGCAGAAAGTTCTTTTGAGCGATACTTGTCAAACCCGTTAAATCAGGGTAGCGCGTTGTTTAACTTGAACCTCCGGTGAGGGTACGGATCGGACAAACGGTTTGGTAGCGAGTTTCCGGCTAGCAAATCACCCCGGTCGCGGGTATCCCCGGGTAGGATCTTTCGGTCCGACGACCAGATAAAGCGACCCGGTCCCGTGAACGACCCGAGCACCGCCTTCGCGGCCGCGACTCATTGGGACGTGACAATTATAAATATATTATTTAATGTTATAAAAAGCTAAAAAAGGAAATAATAATCTTGCTCAAAAATATTTTAGAGATGTACTTAGTTTTATTGTGGTTTTTTTTTATTATTAATTTCAGTTTGTATTGTCAAATTAAAATTGATTTGAATTTAAATTGCGTAAATCAATAAATATTAATTAGATTTTATTTATACATATTGCAGTTATATATATATAGCATCATTATTTTATTTTATTTTACTATATGAGAGAGATAGGTACGTGAAGTAAGCAGAGAGGGAAAAGAAATGGGAGGTGGTAACGATTAAATATTAGTATAGTAGAGAAGAAAAAAGAATAAATTAACAGAGAGAAAAATAGTGGAATGGGATAAATATTTTAAAATAAATAATAAAGAAATAAAAAAAAACAAAAAAAGAAAAATAAGTAAATAAATAAACAAATAAATATAAATATAAATATAAATAAAAACAAAATATTAGGAATAATATAAATAAAAAAATGGCGGTAAAAAAGATTAAAAGAATGAAAGAAGAGATAGTGAAGAAAAAGGGAGAGTGGGAGAAGAAAAAGCAAAGGAGGTATAGTGGGATAAAGAATGTGAAGAGTAAAGTGGAAAAAAAAAAGATGGGAACGAAGGACGAATATGTAATAGATTATCTTTCGATAAATAAAGAAAAAAATAAGAAAAATTAGTAACAAAGAACGAGTATGTGATAGATTATCTTTCAGTAAATAAAGTAAAAAGTAAAGAAATTAGAGGTGGTGGTGAAAATATTGAAAAAAATTGAAGAAAAGATAATTAGTAAAGAAAAAGGAAGAATGGGAGAAGTAAAAGCAGAGGGGGGATAACGAATGTGAAGTGTAAGGAAAAAAATGAAAGCCGAGGAAGCGAAGTATGATAAGTTTTATGCGAGAAGTAAAAAAAAAAGAAAACAAAATATGGGAGAGACAGATATGTGAAGTGAGCGGAGAGAAAGAAAGAAACGCGAGGTGTGGCGAATGGACATTGGTAAACAGTAGATGAGAAAGGGAATACATTTTAACGGAGAAAAATGGTGATGTGGGATAAGTGTTTTAAGGTGAATGAAACGGAAAAAGTTTAAAGCGCGCGCGTAGCTCGCGTGGTGCTAGTCTATAATAAAAAAATCCATGGAAACGTTGTTGTTTGGAGTCGAATATCTCGCACGTAGTGTTGTCGCTTTTCCGCGCGTTTAATTGGCCGGTCGAAGCCGGCCGCGAGATTGCGGCGAGTTCCGCGCGAGTTTTGTGCGTGTGTGTGTCGTGACGTGACAGCTCGCGTCGGGTCGCGAGGTTAATATTAATAATGTGACAGTTAATATATGAATATTCAACAAGCGTGAAAAGTTGATGACATTACAAATATAGTTAGAAGAAAATTTATGCACATTTAAGATATAATATAGAGAGGTAATTATAAAAATTATTATCGCTTGTATCATTTCAAAATTATTGTTTTATAAAAGTTTATTGACTGTTTTTATCTTAAATGTATATACATATTCGTATATATATATATATATATATATATATATATATGTTGCATTATATTGAGCTGGTATACATAAAGCTTATTAGATTTCTTTAATTCTCAATCACAGACGCATTAAGCTGCTAAGAAAGACCTATGATGGAATACAGCGGTAACCTAAAAATAGATAGTGACAGTGTGACAGTCGTGACCATCGCCGCGTGATAGATGATAGTGATAGTGAAATATATATTGATGGCAGGGAGCTGATGCCGAGGAGATCTTTAAGAAGGAAGGTATATCAAAAATCGCACACGTACGTATATATGCTGTCTTGTAAAAGTTAAGAGAACGAGAAAGTGATCTGTATTTATATGCACGGGTGACAGGTACTATCGGGCACTGTCGCGTAATAAAGATTTCTCCGAAGAATGTTTATATTGTACTTTACTTTCGTTATCTTGGATGCTTTGAATGTACAATCTCGCGTCTTCAAAATATAATAATTCTCAGACACTGTTGAGGAATAATTGTCTAGCACAAGTAGTCCTCTTATAAATGTTCTCCTTTTCTCTTGTTTTCTCACGCAGGAACATTTTATATTCAACTATGTGGTGTACAATTTTGCCCCTATATATTGACCGCAGGGAGCTGATACCGAAGAGATCTTTAAGAAGGAAGGTGTATCCAAAATTGCACATGTATGTACGTATATGCTGTCTTGTAAATTGTAAAAGTAGAAAAGAACGAAAAAACGTTCTGTAGCACAATTTATATCGTGGTTATGCTAAAATATTTGTGAATTGAGTCCCTGTTATCCATTATTATGATATAATTTTTATCAGCAATATTAGAGGAGTAACGAAAATTAATTTTATTAAGTATTCAAAGCAAATGAGAGTTTTTAGCATTAAGTATTTCCATTTTCTCATATGCTTAAAAATTATTGCAGGGGCTTGTGAGTTATGCGAAGCAATTGATACTATTAAGGTTCATTGGTCATATGAAGTTTGCACATTGTGACGTCCTGGGTGATGCGAGGTGGCTCGATCCGGCAGAACGTCTCCGTCGAATGGGTTCTTCTTCCGCCGTTAAGGGGGTAAAACCCCAGGATAAATAGCTGTTGTTCGGCGATGTGGACTATGGCTCCTCGGGTCCGTTGAAGGTAGGTGTTTCAATAATTTTATCTTCCTTTTCTTTTTTTATATAAAAGAGTATAATATTTATTGTAGAATTCCAAGATACAAGTGGTTTATGTGGAGGATGGAACGAGTAGTATACGATGTGTAAGGTTTCTTGACCCGTTCCACACTCTCAGTCGAGTGGGCGAATGATGCTTTTATACATTTCTGGAAACGGTAGTGAGAGGTGACCGCACCTCGTTATAATGAGTCATAGGGCGGTGTCTAACGGATATGAGTCTACTTCTATCTGTGCGGCTCGCTTGCCAGCAATGAGTCATAAGGTGGTGTCTTGAAATTCTTTACCTTATATGGTCATGGGCTTCGCTTCACCTCGGCATGTCCATATATGGTTCTACGCGAGGACTGGATTCCACTCAAATGAGTCACTTAGTGACCTCGTTTCTATTTCTATTCTAGTAGCGATTCGTAACGAGAGTAATATCTTCTTTCATTATAAAATTTCAACATGATTTTTGTTTCAAAGGAATATAAGAAATCTTTAATAAATTGAGTTTAAAGTATACAAATATATGTTAAATATTATTTAACTTCCTTTAGACATACTTTACATAAAGTAGGATAATTCAATTATACAATTAAAATAATTAATAGCATGTCCAAAGCATCAAAGATATTGCTCTCTTTGTCTAACAGTTACTAATATTCGCATCTCGCTTGGATTCACATTTCTACGTAGCGCATGGTACAATTCTATCTTTTTTTAGGTTCGTGAGTGACGCTTCAGTGATTGACGCTCGATGATAATATTATTTTCAGTAAGTATATATTTGTTAATAACAATGTTAATAAAAAGTGTTGTTAGCAGTAGTAATAATGAACCTAATATTATGTTAATAATATTATATGTAAGTAGAGATGGGTAGCATTCCCATTAGTATGGCAGATCAATGAAATTATATTGTTTATGTAATAAGATTCTTATTATTTTTATATCTTGGAAACGGTCGGGAATTTGATAAGGGTGTATAGAAAATATATTGCAGGACTTTCACTAAAGTATAATATAGGATTAAAAAATTTTATTGTTAATGTAAGTATTTATTAGTAACAAATTATTTGTTAAACAATTTAGCAATTTTTATTTCACATATTGATATGGTTATGTTCTTTTTATTCACGCGGTTTTGTTTTTATAATAAAATTATTTTTCATATAAAGGTTCGTTTTATTGTTATAAATATTTGGTAAGTAAACAATTGCAAGAATAAAAGTTACTATTATTTTTTATAGGGGTGCTGGTGTAAAGTCGTTGTGCGTGGTTGAAATTTGTATTTACCAAAACGAGTTTAATAGTTAAATAAGCAGCCCGATCTGGGTTGCCAGTTTAGGCTATTAGTGTAAAGGAAATTTGTTAAACGGCCCTGTAATATTCTTTGTATTTATACAGCTTTTATTAATGAAGTAACAATATTTTGGTTTACATAAAAGTTACAATACATTACCTGGAGTACAGGTTAAAAATATTTATTGACATAGT
The DNA here is from genome assembly GCA_030770255.1 of Temnothorax ravouxi. Classification (NCBI taxonomy): domain Eukaryota; kingdom Metazoa; phylum Arthropoda; class Insecta; order Hymenoptera; family Formicidae; genus Temnothorax; species Temnothorax ravouxi. Next base: position 38,687 of record JASTWP010001791.1, on the reverse strand, counting down.
TAATAATTTATTTATAATTGTTTATAAAAATAGGTTGCAAAAATAAATGATTATGTAGTAAATGTTTTTCTATCAAATGATTCTAATGATTATTCTTTATACGCGTCTTTATTGTTTTTATTGTGGACTATTCGTTTTCTATTTTATTTTAATTTTATTAGGAATCTATATGGCTATCTTCGTCTTACTCTCTACGGGTTGGTATTAAACTATCCTCGTCTTTCGTACTGAAGTCATTCGCTAAATGAATAACTTTCAATCTCGTCTATTAAATTTATTAGTACAATTAGAAAATCGGGATTAACGATATCAGTGTTTAGAAACATGGCGGATTCCATTTTTATCATAATAATTAGGTGTCAAAATTTTTGTTCAAAATGAAATTTGTTAATCTTAAAATGTTTAAAAGGGTCAAATATTAATGTAAAAATAATTTGGTCTTTCTAAATTTAAATGGTAGGAAATTCAAGATGGTGGACATAAAACTTTAATAATTCATAACTCGTAAACGGTAAGGAATAAAAAGACGGGATTTCTTTTGTTGTATTTAAGTAATTGAGGACTATATTTTAGGGTGTTTAAAATTTTTGTATTTTATGGATTTTCATAATTTTTAATTATATCTTAAAATTGAACAGAGATATTAAGTAGAGGTTTTTGTAGGATTACTTGACAGGTTCTGCTAAGTGTCTGTAGTGATTTTATTAATTATTTTTAATAATAATTTTACAATAATTTTTATTGTTAATTAGTTTGTTTTAAAAGATATAAGAAAATTTTATTAACAAAAGTTGTTGGACCTTTAATAATGATTCCAATGGTGATATTAGTTAGGTCTGTTAATAACGTAAATTAATTGTTTATAACAATCATGTTTGGAAAATGTTAATGAAATAATTATTATTTTAGTGTGGTAATGTTCTTCAGGCACAAAAGGTTATATTTTTATGATCGGTTTGCTTTTAATTAATTGATTTATATTTTATTTCGATTTTCTTGATACATTCTTATAGAACATGGCATTTCTTTCCGTTAGATTCCGGTCAAACTGAGCTTATATTGCATAATGAATCTTATAAGGTTTGTATAGTCAATGTATACCAATGAGCAGTTAATTTTATTGACTCTGGGGAATTTTAATAAGTATTTGTCTAAAGTCCATAGTGTGATTTATGAAAATAGGGCTTAAGCTTGAAAATGAGCCTTTAGGCAGTCATATCCCTGGCGAAAATAAAGCTTGTTTTTGCTGTTTTTAGAACACATAAGGGCGTGTCAGCTGAGTGATCATTGTGACAGTTAAATTAAAGAGTGTATTATAATTTAATATTATTTTTCAGGTGATGTACCGTCAGACGTGACAATACCACAAACTCAAACGATTAACAGATCAGGAATAACATTTATTCTTTAGTAACTCAAAAAAAGAAAACAAAACCATAAATGCCAATTTGTAAGTTATTTGCTCGGAGGCGACACACTGTCTCTAGCGAATCTCGAACGCTAAGAATAATACGCCGGGGTACTCGGCATAACGCGAAGTACGAGAACGGACGCGAGAAGAAATACGGAATTACCGTGAACGCTAACGAAACGCAAAATGAACGCAAATATAATAGCTAGACGCAAGCGACATCATAACGCAAGTGATATCCTAACGTGACTAATAGTTGAACGCAAATAATCGGTTAACGCGAACATTATCCAACTGCAAGTAATAGCGCAAATCAGACTCTAACGCGAGAAATTACTGCACGCGAGTAATACTCCAACGCCAGGAGCCGAACACAATTAATATTTCAACGCGAGTAATCCGAACGCAATTATTCGAGCGCGAAGACTCAGCCGAACGCGAAACGTATTCTTACGCAAGATATCAGTCGACACGGACAACATTCTAACGCGAATAATATGCCGCCGTGAACGACATTACAACGCAAACGCTAATTTAACACAAATGATTGAGCGCGAGTAATCTCCGAACGCGGGTAGGACGATAACGCGAATAACATCCAACGCAATTAACCGAGACACAGAATATTCTCACGCAAGCATTGTCATTCGTAGAATCTAAGTTCCGACCGGGCGAAATACTACGCACAACGAGCCAGACAGGCGTGAACTCGAAGGGCGCGAGAAGTGGCGCACTCCCTTACAAAAATATTTCACCGCTTTTACACCTCATATAGATCGTTTTTAGCCCGTTTTTAGCCCGTTTTATCATTTTTGTGTCCGTTTCTTGCACTCTCAAGCACGCGCAGTCTAGTGCGAAAGAACATGATGAGTATACCTGAGTATGCGTATGAGTATTTTTGAGTAAATTGTCCGTTTTTAATACTCGTTTTTCAATCGATGAGTGACAACACGTTAATACGGTCTTTTTTTACTCACAAGGATGAGGACAAAGTAGGTTGTCCGTTTTCAATACTCATTTTTCAGTTGATGAGTGACAATACGTTAGTACGTTCCTTTTTTACTCACAAGAAAATATCCGCGGATTTCGCCCCATTTTAAACCTTATGGTACATACAGAGAGATTTCAAGTCAGCTCGATTTCTATCCATCAAAATTTTTCATAAATTCTGAAAGACTCCCACTCCTTATCTCCTCCTTATCTCTAAATTGAAGTACATTTATTTTACAAATTTAAAAATCTTTTCAAAGTGTACCGTAAGAGTTAAATGTTTTAGTACTTCCCAGGTAGCAGACAGTCGTCATAATGACGTGATTCTTACGTCATTTTATGACGTATGTTACGTCATTTATTCCTAAAGTTTAACGTAAAAATGACGTATTTTTCACAGTCCTAAGTCACATCCCAACGACGTCATTTTCTGACGTTTTATTGACGGCAAAAATAGGTCCAATGTACGACATACCGGTTTTTAGAAATGTTTTTTTATGAAATTAAAATTTTAAAATGTCCACATGATAAACGTTTATTAAAAAAAAACGTTCTTTTTCTATATCTAAGAAAAAAAAGCATTTTAACTGTTTCTTTACATATCGTGTGTGTATAGCCCGCTGTGTCAAGACGGTCACCCATCCTAGTACAGTACCGCGCCCGTGTCGCTTGACTTCGATGATCCAGTGGACAGTGACGATCTTCTAACCCTGATGCTTCCTTATTAACTGTACTTGTCTATAACGGTACATCTTTAAATTGTTCAAAAATCTTGTAATGATATCTTCTTGATAGTTATAACACTGCATGAAATAGTTGTCATAAAACTATGATTATACACACGCAACTAGATCCACTTATACCATAAATTCACCACTTCAATCATAAAGTTACGAAACACTATAAATGTAGGAATATTCCCGTGAAAAATACTGTAAAAAATACGTCATTTTTACGTTAAACTTAGGAATAAATAATGTAACATGCGTCATAAAATGATGTAAAAATCACGTCATTATGACGACTGTCTGCTACTTGGGTAGTCAATTAAACGTCTATATAATGTCATTTTACAAAGTTTTTTTGACGTATTAAAACATGACGTTAAATATACGTCACTTAATCGACGAATGACGTTACTGACCAATTATGACCAAATATTGACGTCAAAATGACGAGTGCTTGCTACCTGGGTTACACTATTTATCCCCTTCACTAATAGATAAGTGGTACGATGTAAAAAATTCAAATATTCGCGAGAAATTTGCATTGAACGTTTCCATAAGTGCAATATCCCGTGTAGAAATTTGTTAGGAATGGCCTTACATAACATAAGACCCCGATCATTAGTTAGTAAGGATGCCATAAGAAAGGTTTCCTTATTTTAACCTAATAAGGTCCCGATCATTATTTATTAGGGATTCTATAAAAAAAGTTTCCTTATTTTTATCTAATAAGGCCCTTGTAATAAATTTGATTTTAATTTTATAAATATATTTACGAACACAAAATTTAGTAATAACCCGGCACTGGTTTCTGACATTCACCCGACATTAAGAAATTATATCATATGTCCAATTCAAAATTTTATTACTCTTTTTAAACTGAATTTGTTTCTTAAGATAATTTTTGAAAAATTATATATTTGCGCTGGTTATGACATATGTAGATTATATATAACACTAAGAATATCAAATTAAGAAGTGGTCTACCACGTAAGGCAGTTGGCTCACGATCCAGAGGTCCCGAGGTCCCGAGTTCGAATCCCACCAAGGTAAGAGTGTTTTTATATGTGTTATTAAATACGAGAAAATATTTATACTTAATCATAGACTGCATCTTAAGAAATAAATTTAGTTAAAAAATAGTAATAAAATTTCAAAATAAATAATTTTTTTTTATGTCGGGTGAATATCGAAAATCAGTGTCGGCTCGGTATTGGCACGTAGCATTGGATCGATGTCGCACACAGCACGTATTTACCACTCAAAAATACTCACAAGAATACGTTATTACTACTCGGATATACTCGTACGCAATCCGCTTTAACCACTCGTTTTTAAGCAAAAGGGTCCCTTTGCGCCCCAAAAACGGGTCGTACTCATTGAACCAAATGCACGTTTTTACTACTCAAACTGACCGTTCTCGCGGTCTAAAAACGGTCCAAAAACGGTGAAAAATTTTTATAAGGGCTCGCAATATTGAACGGCGTCATCGACGCGCCTACCGCTATCTCCAAGACTTTATATTTCGGTCGCGATCCCACGGCCACGAGACCATTCCGGTGCCCCTCGCTTTCGCTGTCGATCGCTAAGTTCGCCTTGTCGGCAATTATTACTACAAGCATCGCGAATATTCCGGAGCGAGAGCGCGACCCGGGGAGCGGTGTCGTGGCTTTACATTATAATTGTTACGCGAGGCAACCTCACCGTAGGTAGTTTCCCTCCCGAGGATCCTCGCCGTCGTCCCAAGGGTCGAAAGGAGTAGCGGCTAAGAGTTCGTCCAAGCTTCATCGTACAACAAATGTAATGCGAAGCGCAAAATACCGCGATTAACAAATTGCGTGTTTCGGTAGCCGAGGACGATCCAAGAATGATCCCAAAATTTTCGCTCGATGGCGGAATCGATAGCGCACCCCACCCCGGGCGTACGCGGCCCCGCGAAGTTATCGCGCGGACCAATAAGGGATGAGCTCGCAGGCTCACGGTGTCTCGTCGCACAGGGCCGTTAATCACGGTTTTTCGCAGGGCGCTCAACGGCCCTTCGTTCGCGCAGCAGTTTTTCCGGGTTTCCTCCCGGCGCAGCGGACGGACGTGATAGCCTCCGTGTTTCTCCTTTTCGGTCCGGGAATGGCGATCGTCCATCCCGGAATCCGGTCCTAGTGCTAGGAGGGCAGGTGAGTTGATTTCGCCCCAGCGTCCCGGGGCCCTGCCTTCACGGATCCGCCCGTCGCTGCTTCACGCGCCACGCGAGTATCCTCTCGCGCTCTTTTGTGCTCGGCGGCATAGGGTTCGTTTGGATGATTATGATTACTTTCTAAGATAAACTTTTCATTTTCTTTAATTAGTAAACCTCTACATGCTGTAGTATTTCTCTTTGCACAACGATATATGTAAGTGTATCTTTGATCGGTATGGTATGTATATCCTTCATATACATACAAATAACTGTTTTTTCTTTTCCCAGGTATTATTTCCATTTTTATGCTGTAAATACAAAAAATGTGTGTTTTAAGGAGTCACCCGTTAGCTCCCGAAGGGTGAACAGGTAGAAGGTAGGAGGAGGAGAAAATGGGGCAGCAGAGGTGACTGTGTGAAGGATTGGAGGTGCAGGAAGTAAGGAAGAGGTGGAGCAGGTCGAGAGGAAGCAGAGGCATTGGAGACGAGACTGAGGTCGAGAAAATACGAAGAGGAAGAGGACATAGGATCCGCTGGATGGCTGCCGGTGAGAAGGAAGTGTAGGGGCGACTTCGGTTCGAGCCGACGCGGGGAGTCAGCTGCTCCGAAAGAGCACGTTGGCACCACTGCGGGGCGGTAGAACCAGATGCGCTGTAGCACGATGCGGACGGGGCAGGACAGAGCCATAAAGAGAACGCGCAAGTATGATGCAGGACGGCCAATGAGATGGAGCGGGAGAAATCGACCACCGACTCGATGGATCGGGAGGAAGGATCGAACGAGGGAAGGTACGGCGGCCGATGGAAGACGGATGGTGGCATGACGAAGAGCTGATACGACGGAGAGGTTAGAAAGAAGAAAGTAAAGTAAAGCAAAGAGAGTTCTTTAAGAAAACGGCAGAAAGGCGCGGAGGAATGTAAGAGCAGGCGGTGGCAAGGAGTGAGCAAAGTGAAAGTAGAGACCCCCGAGAGCGAGAACAGGTGGAGGATTGAACGGAGAGGATGGAGGAGAACAGAGGAGAGAAAAGTCGCGGAAGAAGATAAGGGTGTGGGGGAGGATAGCGGACGAGCTGGAATGGATTAAAAGGCTGCTCGAGGAAAGGGAAAGGGGGGCAGAAGGGGGAGAGGGTACAGGTATCGAGGTAGGGTGCAAACCAGAACAGGGGTGCGGCGTGGAAGAGCGGCGGAAGTTTGTGGGGGGACGGTAGAGAGATCGCGTGGAATGAGGATGAGGGGAAATAATTGAAACGAAGAAAGGAAGGAATGGAGGAAAGAGTGAGGAGGGAAGAAGGAAAAGGAAGGCGGACCTTGAAAGAAAGGAAAGGCAAGAGACAGAGAAACGAGATGGAAGGAGGAAGAAGAGAAGAGGTAGAATGAACGACTGGACAGGAAGGAAAGATGTAGGGCCAGGAGAAGGAAAGTAAGAAGATAATGAATGAGATAAGAAAGGAATGAAAGGCCCAGAAATTGAGGAAGGAAAGAAGTCGAAGAGAGCAGTGAAGAAGAAGCAAGGGTCAGGGAGCGAGTAAGGGAGGAAGGGAATTTAGAATGTATAAGGCCAAGAGCCAGGGCGGGTTGGGAAGAGAAAATGTACAGGGTTGGGTACGTCTCTCCAAAACGCCTTTGTGATGTATAGAGGTTTGAAACTGAGAGTATATGTACAGGGTTGGGTACGTCCCTACAAAACGCCCTGTGAGACCCCTTGGGGTAATAAAGTATTTTGCAAACTAAAAAAACTAACAAAAAATGTTTTATGCTATATTTTTATTAGATACTTCTTAAAATTACACTTATATATAAAATCTAGGAAAGGAAATATAAAGATACATTCATATAACCTAATTTTATATTTATGTTTGTTATATAATAAAATTTATCATTTTTTTTAATGTTGCATTTTTATCCATTAATAAGACAAGTACAATTATCGAATTCTATTAAGAAAACAATAACTTATCACTATATTTCTTAATTTGTAAATTACCTTAATTATTTTCGTTGTTCCTATGAAGTGGCACGTTGTAGTTAAGATTTGGCGCGTTCAGAGGAAAAAACATTTTAGCCATAGGATGCAACTAGAAGCACGGCCGCTCACTGACTACGTTTAGGACCAATTTCACCATCGTCGGTTAGACTAAAGAATATGATTAAAGAAAATGAAAAGTTTATCTTAGAAAGTAATCATAATCATCCAAACGAACCCTATGTATTTGATGTTTTAAATTTAAAAAATGAAATGATTCGAATGTGTAAAGATACCACTATACCCAACAAAGAAATATTCGATACTGTTTCTCGAAAAAATCCAAAAACAGCAGCATATATTTCATATAATTCTATGAGAAATATATTGTCGAAGGAGAAACTTAAAATGCGTCCTCCATTACCTTCTAGTGTACATGATCTTGACAATGGCCCGTATTCAGAACGCGCTTACAACGATGTTAGCGCGAGATGTTAGCGCTCTTATTAGCGCGCGTATTCACAACGCAATGATAGCAGCGCTCTGTTAGAGAAAATCGATAATCACGCGAGTTTAGTGCAAAATTGCTATTCAGAACCACTACAAGTCTTAAAAGCGTGCTAACATATTGATATCTTAGCAGCGCGCGATAAAAGTGGTCAGGGGCATGTATAAGCAGATACTACTAACCTAACAAGTTGTGCCAGATATTTATAATAAACAGAAAATGGAATACATTCGTGCAATTAATGAAATACGGGAAGTGCGGGATGTTGTGCAAATAGGAGAAAGGATGCCGCAGGTTTTTCGTCACAGGATAGATCCATTCGAAAGATTTAATGATATTCAATTTCGGAATCGCTATAGATTGTCAAAAGAAGCAGTGCGATTTGTGATAGGCTTAGTTGAAGAAAGGTTATCTTCTCAAGCAGGGCATGAGAAGGATGTGTCATCAGCGTTACAAGTGTTGATTGCTTTACGATTTTACGCCAAAGGATGCTATCAGACGGAATTAGGTTTGTATTATTTAATTTAATTAATATTCTGTATATGGTTAAGTTATTAGATGAACTTTTATAAAAGTAAAAAATAGAAAAATAAAATTTATATAAATTATTTTGTAAAATTTATATAAATCATTACATTAATATTTATATATCAATATAAAAATGTATATATTTAGTTTTGTAAATTATATAAAAATGCACAATTATAAATATGTATATGAATTCTTTATTATATAAACTTATAAATTTTTATGTTATTTTAGGTGATCTGCATGGAGTATCACAGCCAACAGTATCCAGAATTGTGGCAAAAGTATCGAAAGCCATCGCAGCTCATCTGCCACACTTTGTACATTTTCCAGATATAATGGAAGCCTTGCAAATGGAATTTTACAACATAGCCGGTTTCCCACAAGTTATTGGATGCATTGATTGTACTCATATACGTATTAAATGCCCCAACCAAGAACGAGCTATGTTGTACATAAACCGGAAAGGCTTCTATTCTATAAATGTGCAGGTGGTTTGCGATGCACAGCGTCGAATTCTAGATATTGTTGCCAGATGGAGAGGCAGTGCTCATGACTCCCGAATATGGAACTCAAGTCGTCTGAAGGAGGAGTTTGAGATAATTATAATTATATAAAGTCTACACAATTATATTCATAACGAATATTTATAATAAATATTTATATCTCTAATTATATTATAGGAATATTTATTTACATAACAAGAAACTCATATATGTTATTTATATTACAGGAACGCAGAATGACAGGAATATTGTTAGGTGATGCAGGTTATCCTTGCAGACCATATCTGTTAACACCTTTTCTACAGCCTCAAACTGATACTCAAAATAGATATAATTGGGCCCATATTCGCACTCGTCTTACCGTCGAAAGATGTTTTGGCGAATGGAAAGGGATGTTTAGAGCACTACAAAACAATATGCAGATTAATCTGGAAACAGCAAAGGTTGCAATTATTGCTATGGCAATTCTCTTCAACATACGGAAACAATTCAACAACTTCGAATATGGTAAGCGCATATCTTAAATCAAAAACATAATAAAAAGATCCTAATTATAATGTAAAAAATATTATATTAAGAAATATTACATTAAGAATAAATGTACATATATTAACATATAAATATAAATATATATGCGTAAATGAAACTCATTCAAGTATAACATTACTGCATTTAAAATATGACATGCTTTTGTTACAGAAATTGATGATGAGGAAAATCAAAGCGATGAAGAGCAACCTGCTGCTGTTCCACATGCAACAGAACGACCTGGCGCAGCATTCCGTTTGGATTTTGCACAACGGCATTTTGGCTGATCAGTTCTTGCAACGTTAACATCATATTTCTTATTGCAACTGCTTGAAAATTGCCTTCTTCAAGAGAAAAACAAAATATCACAACATGATCATGTTCACAGTTAATTTCAAAAATAATTTTATTTAATATTTACTCCATATTTACTCCTATTATTTAATATGTACTCCATTTTAAACTACATTTTTCTTAAACAATTTTCTCATCTTATTTTCTATATCTTAATATTGTGTTATTATAATATTTTGTTTATATAAAAATTAATATATTTATGCCTATATATTTGTCAATGTTTGTTATTTATATTACATTATTTAAATTCTCTAATTTTTTATTTAATTCTATCTTTAAAAGTTTCATTTTTAATTGTTGCACTTTTTTTTTCTCTTCTATTAATTCTAAATTCTTATTGTGTTCAATTTCTAAGAGTTTTAGTTTCAATTCGTGTTCAATTCTGTTTCTCTCATCTTCTTTACCCAGTTTTTCTTCATGCAAGTGAAACATTGCTTCTTCAAATGCTGACATTTCTTTTTTCTTTCGCTTTACATAAACATTATCCTCTGTGGGATTATTGGACACCTGTACTTCATCCGTCGTTTCTTCAAATGGTTCTTCAGCAGGTACTAAGATTCTAAATCAAATATAATAATTACAAATAAAGTCTAATAAAAATACTATTTATAAATTAAATATAAATTTGCAGAGAATGTAGGAATTAACAATAAAGATTATTAATATTATGTATTTTTAATATTTATATTCCTTATGCACTATATAATTTTTAATATTTATATTCCTAATGTACTATATATTTTTCTTACCCTGTATTGGGATCCAGCAAATAGTTTTCTGTATTTTGTTCTGATTGCTGTGTATTGCATATCGGCCTCTATATAAAAGTAGAGAAAATTATAAATATATTTTATTTTGTATATTTTGAAGTGCAGCAAGAAATATAAAACTTTACCGTTCCATCGGAATCAAACATATTTTCGTCTTCCTCGAAATCTTCCGGTACAATTTCCCTTAACATATCATCCAAAGGGGTAAGCTCTGGACTATACGGACCACCACCAGTACGGTGTAATGATCTTTTATGCGCTGCATAATTTTTCTTTGCTTGCATTTTCCATCGTTGATATGCACCGCGTACCTCCTTCCAATCGCGTGCAATTCCTCTTGAGGAAAGAGTGTTGGCAATTATTTTCCATTTCTCCTGCCGAAGATTTTTATTTTTCACAGAATTGCTCTTATCTTCCAGAATACATTTATTCTGGAAGACAAAATCAATTATTGCTTTTTTCTCATCAGCAGTGAAATTTTCCTTCCTTTTATCTGTCATTTCTAAAAGAAAGAACACTTATATTTATGAATTAACATGAATAAGATTGACTAACAATAAATAACAATAATAGGCGATTTTTGGCGTGGTATAAGCAACAAAAGGGTACCAAATTGCACCAGAACCAATAGCAACCACCGATAGCAACTTCGGTATATGTATATACCAAACCATACCAAACGATCGCCAAAAATCGTCTAATAATGATAATATGTGAAGAAATGTACTTACTCTGTATTGTACACATTGTGATAATGTCAACGAACAGTTGAACATCGCAGTTGTACTTCGCGCGCGAGTGCCACGAGTGACTCTTGCCGCATCCACATAACGCGATATGAAAAGAGCCAATAACCATATCCGAGCACTGTTATTGGTTGTTATCGCGTGTTTAGGTAAGGGCGCTCTGTTCTTGCGTTCTGAATACGAGCGCTAACAAACGCATCTACATCTCGCGTATTTAGAAGCGTAGATGTGAGCGAACGTGTTAGCGCGTTCTGAATAAGGGCCAATCTATTTCAAGACTATGAACCAGTAAAATTCATTTACAAAGGCTGTGTTATATCTGAAAATAACAAATACTCCTACATGTTTACTAGCAATAAACTTCTAAAAATATTAGAGAAAAGTTCTGAATTTTTTATAGATGGTACATTTTCTGTGAGTATCAATTGTTATCATTTTATATTTGTGATTGAAATATATATTTTCTAAATATAATTATTTTAATAACTTATAGATAGGGACTCTTAAAGTTTAAACAAATATATAATTAAATGAGCAATTAGAGTCAACAGCAGTTGTTTGGGCGTATGAAATTAATATTTAATTGAATCTTCATAAACATAAGAATCGAACGACTCTTGTATTGAGCATCTTCAGCAATTACATAGAATGCAGTAAAAATTATGAATTAATTGGAATCATTGATGTGCGACTAAGTAACGCAAAGATTTAAAATGACTAATTGTTGCCAGCATACAATTTTGAAAAACAAAATTCAAGTTATCAATTAGTCATTCTCCATCTTTGGATTACACTCAGTTGCACACCAATGATTCCAATTAGTTCGTAATTTATACTGCACTCTATGTAATTGCTGAAGATGGCTCAATACAAGAGCAGAAACATTCGATTCTCATGTTAATCAAAATTCAATTAAATATTAATTTCGTACGTACAAACAACTGTGTTGACTCTAATTTTCCATTTAATTATTTTACTTATTTAATAATTATTTATAAGCAACTAGCATGCCCCGCCGGGCTTCGCCCCGGAGAACATGTGTATTAAGACACGCAAATAGTCTCTCTCTCTCTCTCTCTCTCTCTCTCTCTCTCTCTCTCTCTCTCTCTCTCTCTCTCTCTCTCTCTCTCTCTCTCTCTCTCCTTCTTTCTCTTTCTCTCTCTCTTTCTCTCTCTCTCTCTCTCTCTCTCTCTCTCTCTCTCTCTCTCTCTCTCTCTCTCTCTCTCTCTCTCTCTCTCTCTCTCTCTCTCTCTCTCTCTCTCTCTCTCTCTCTCTCTCTCTCTCTCCTCTTTCTCTCCCTCTCTTGGTGTTGCTTGTTACGTGCATGAATCGTTGCGGGCGCGCGTTCTGGCGTCGTCGCCTTCCGTTTTCTCGAATGCACCCGAATATCTTATTCTCGACATCCGTTATGGCACGTGCGAGCCTCTTTTATTCACCACCATGTATCGCAGACCGAAGGGCAAGAATTTCAGTAATTACATCGACGTGCTCGCTACATTTATGCATAGTTATAGGAACATCATAATTACGGGTGACTTGAATTGTAACCTCCTCGCATCATCATATGAATCTAATCACCTTAGAGGTATTGTCTCACAGTTGTCGCTTAATATCGTCGAATCTCCTTCGACTTTTCACACCAGCTCCTCTGACTTATGGTTAGACGTTTTCATAGTCGACAACTTGGATAAAGTTTTATCTTTTCGAAAGTCCAACGCTCCTTTTATCAATGGTCACGATCTCATCGAGTTATCCTATTCCTTCAAGGTCCCGTCCTTCACGAGTCGCACTTTGGTTCGTCGCTGCTACAAGAGATTTAACGAGGAAGCGTTCGTTCTGACTCTTACTTCTAAGCTCTCTACATCTTTCCCGTCTGATTTTGGTCCGACAAGCTCGAGCGAATCTGACATTGATAACATCCTGAGCACTATTACTAACGATTTTACTGCTAGTCTTGATCTACATGCTCCTGTTCATTCTTTTCGTGTGTCTCGCCCGTCAGCGCCTTGGCTTACTGACGACCTTTCAAACCGCATTCGGCATCGCAACGGTCTCTTCAGTGCTGCGCGCAAATCTGGCAACATTCTCGACTTTCACATTTACAGGCTTTACAGAAATCGTCTCACGCTCGATTTAAGGGGAGCCAGAGAGAAGTTCTATATGAATAGATTGAGCACAACCTCTGATCCGTCCAAGATTTGGCGTGAACTTGCCAACCTTGGTTTAGTTGAATCGCCTCTTTCCTCACCTCTTGTCTTTTTTTCACGCGATCTCTTGAATGCCCATTATTCCTCTGTCTCAAATTGTTATCCTTCCTGTTCGCAATCTCAATTCTCCAATATCATCTTATCCACAATGCCTAATGAACCATATTTTAGTTTCACTGAAATATCCAACGACAACCTCCGCTCCTTGATGGCTTCTTCACCTTCTGTTTCCTTTCGCTCAGGTTATAATCAATTACCTCTCTTTGCTATTGCCTTGTCCTTTTCTCATATTGGTAACCTTTTGACCTCTTTTTTCAACTGCTGTCTCAATCTGGGCTACTTCCCATCTCTCTGGAAACGCGCTATAGTGCGTCCTCTCTCTAAAGTTAGATCACCTACCTCTCCCTCCGAAACGAGACCCATTGCCAACTTGTGCGAACTTTCTAAGCTGTTCGAAAAAATCCTTCACCGCCAAATTGTTGACTTTATCAATTTGCACCATATTCTCGACGACCGTCAATCTGGTTATCGCAAGGGTTACTCTACCTAGTCTGCCCTTCTTAGACTATTTCACGATATTTTGAGTGGCGTTGACGTAGGTGAGGTATTGATCCTTGTCCTCTTTGACTTCAGCAAGGCTTTTGACACTGTCTCTCATCCTTTGCTTCTGTCTAAACTGAGGAAACTCGGGTTTTCTGATCTTGCCCTCAAATTAATTTTTTCATATCTCACTGGTCGCTCTCAGGCGGTCGTTGATCTGGCTGGTGAATTCTCCGATTGGCTATCCATCACCTCTGGTGTGCCTCAGGGATCGGTAATAGGACCGCTCCTCTTATCCCTCTTCATCAATGACATCGGTGCGTCTCTTAGATTTACCCAACGCTTGATTTTCGCTGACGACACTCAGATTTACCGTAGGTGTCTCTTTGGTCAGTTAAACGTTGCTTTGCAGTTGGTGGCCCATGATGTCGGAGTCATCTCCGAATATGCGACCACAAATGGATTGTCTCTCAACCTCAAGAAATCTAAAGTATTAATATTCGGTAGCAAGCGTTACGTGGACCAAATAGATCTTCACGATTTACCTCTCATCTCTGTTAGTGGTACCTCTATTCCGTTTGTCTCTCAGGCTTGAAATCTAGGTGTCATTATGAGCTCCGACCTATCTTGGAACAGCCACGTTGCTCATATATCTAAGCGAGTACACTTCACGTTGCACAAGCTTAAGTTCCATAAGAACTCCTTATCATTGCAATTGCGTGTAAAACTCGTGTCCGCATTGATTTGGCCTCTGCTTGACTATTGCTCTCTTGTTTACAACGATGTTACTGATGAGCTTAATATAAAACTGCAGAGACTTATCAACTGCACGATTTGGTTTATCTTTAATTTGCGTCGAGACGAACACATCACTCCTTACCGCCACCATTTAGGGTGGCTGTCTGTTAGAAATCGACGTCTTTTTTTCCTTGGCATTGAAATGTTTAAGATATATCATGGTATGTCTCCTAGCTACCTCTCTGAGATCTTTGTCAGAGCTGATCTCTCGATTAGACGATCGTCTCGACTCGCACTGCCTAGTACTTTCCAAATTCCCATTCACAGAACCGAAACTTACCACCAGTCCTTTCACCTAGCTGGTATTTACTTATGGAATTCGCTTCCTTCCGAGGTTGTGTCGTCTTCGTCTCTAAATGAATTTAAGCAGAAGCTCAATGGCTATTTATTTGCACTTGAGCTCGGTTCTGGTTGATGTTCTACCCTGGGGCCATCTAACATCTGCGTATGATGTGGCGTTAGTGCGTGACAAGTAAAAGTACACTTAGTCTGCCGAGTCACTGTACTTGAATTGTTGCTACGTATCAATGTTACTTTTCTGCGATTGTTGAGTGTGAGCATGACTGAATTCCGTTGATTTTTATTTTTTCTGCATATTTCAGTTATTAATACTGTCAACGAAATTTAGTTCTGAAGCATTTGCTGAAGTGGAAGTAATTACTAATTATTATTACTTTTTGCAATATAGTCATTATTATCTTATTGTTTCCGCTTTTGCTCACTGCTTTATTATAATTGTCTTATCTGTTCTGTAATTTTCTAGTTTTTACTTATTTGAATTTTTCTTTTTGTTTTTTGTTTTTTATTTTATTCTTGTTTACTTCATGTATATCTTTGTATTTTTCATCATTTGCCTAAAGTCTTGACTATGGCATAATAAACAAACTCAAACTCAACTCAAACTCTCTTCCTCTCTTCTTCTATCCCTCTCTCCTTTTTTCCCTCTCTTCCTCTCTTCCTCTCTCCCTCTCTTCCTTTTTTCCTCTCTCCCTCTCTCTCCCTCTCTCCCTCTCTGTCCCTCTCTCTCCCTCTCTTTCCCTCCCTCTCCCTCTCTCTCTCTCCTTTTCTCTCTCTTTTTCTCTCCCTCTCTGTCCCTCTCTCTCCTTCTCTCAGATCGATAACGAAAAACTATACAGTTTATAGCACTCCCCGAGAAATTCTACCCGTTTTATATACAATTCTTTAAAATTCGATCAATTATTTCCCGAAAAATTCGTCAAACTTCTGATACCTGCTTCCAAAAAGATCGGTAATGAAAAATTATATACTTTATAGCACTCACCGGAAAATTTAACCCCTACTTTATGTACAATTCTTTGAGATTCGGTCATTCCGAAATCGGTTTTCAAAAAGATCGGTAACAAAAAATAGTACATTTTATAGCACTCTCCGAGAAATTCTACTCCTTCTTCATGTATAATTTTTTGAGAATTAATTAATTATTTCCCGAAAAATTTAAAAAATTAAAAAAAACCGGTTTCCAAAAAGATCGGCTATACAAATTATACAGTTTGTAACACTCCCCGGGAAATTCTACCCCTGTTTTATATACAATTCTTTAAAATTCGGTCAATAAATTCCCGAAAAATTGAAAAAATTTAGGAACCGTCTTCCAAAAAAATCGGTAACGAAAAATTATACACTTTATAGCACTCCCCAGGTAATTCTACCCCTATTTTATACACAATTCTTTAAAATTCGGTCAATTATTTCTCGAAAAATTAAAGAAATTAAAAAAACCGGTTTCCAGAAAATCGGTAACAAAAAACTATACACCCTATAACACTCCCCGAAAAATTCTACCCCTATTTCATATACTTTTGGTTAAAAATCGGTCGAATAGTTTAAGAGTGTATAAAGGACATACATACATACATACATACATACATTCTTTTTTATATATATACTAGCGTGCCCCGTCTCGGCTTCGCCCGAGATTAGATTGTAGCCGATCAATATCATTTCTAAAATTTATTAAAAATTATTAAACTCTGTTTACGTTCTTTACCCGACAAATTATTTTTACCGTTGTCCGACTCTCACCGCGAGAAGCTCTACGTCGAGATCAGTTCAAAAATACGGAAATTCAATAAAATTAGAAAAATTAATATACTGTTACACCTCGCTCCGCAATCACAAAACACTCGCGTTTTCGCCGCGCACTCCCGGACTCGCGTGAAAGAAAAGGAAGACTCATTTGCAGAAAGGAACTCAGGTTTATTACAAAACTCAGTACAGAGGAGAACTCGACCGAACGTTTCGAGTCTCGCCGTAAATCTGACAGTCGTTGTTGTTATTATTCACGGATCAATACATCCCGTCGTTAGGGATCGCGCTTCGGCTTGAAGCTTCTCTCGAGCGAAGTTCAGGCTCCTCGCAAGCGAAGTTCAGCGCGCAACGGGTGTCTCAGCACGGGCGCAACACTGCCCCTTTCTTCCTAGATTGCCGTCCCGACAATCTTCAGAAGGGCAGCGCCCAGACAACACGGCTTCCTGGACACCAGGCCGGCTCCTTGTTCTACCCCGGGCTGCTGCCTCAGGTTACCGAACTGACTACTCCTGGTTCTTCGCCGTAGAACTCTTCTTTTCCCCAGATAGGTTTCTCCCTCTTATAGCACTCCCCGAGAATTTCTACTCCTTCTTCATGTATAATTTTTTGAGATTCGGTCATTCCGAAATCGGTTTCCAAAAAGATCGGTAACAAAAAATAGTACATTTTATAGCACTCCCCGAGAAATTCTACTCCTTCTTCATGTATAATTTTTTGAGAATCAATCAATTATTTCCCGAAAAATTAAAAAAATTAAAAAAATCGGTTTCCAAAAAGATTGGCAACGAAAAATTATACACTTTATAGCACTCCCCGGAAAATTCTACCCCTGTTTGATCTATAATTCTTTGAAATTCGGTAAATTATTTCCCGAAAAATTAAAAAAATTAAAAAAACCGGTTTCCAAAAAATCGGTAACAAAAAACTATACACATAGTGGCACTCCCCGAAAAATTCTACCTCTATTTCATATATTTCAATCAATTATTTCCCGAAAAATTTAAAAAATTAAAAAAACCGGTTTTTAAAAAGATCGGTAACGAAAAATTATACACTTTATAGCACTTCCCAGGTAATTCTACCCCTATTTTATATACAATTCTTTAAAATTCGGTCAATTATTTCTCGAAAAATTAAAGAAATTAAAAAAACCGGTTTCCAGAAAATCGGTAACGAAAAACTATACACCCTATAACACTCCCCGGAAAATTCTACCCCTATTTCATATACTTTTGGTAAAAATTCGGTTCAGGGGTTTAGGCAGGCATAAAGGACATACATACATACATACATACATTCTTTTTTATATATATAGATTATGTTATATATAATTATTGTTATACAAGATTTTTTATTTTAATTAAAACATGCATTTTTTCAAAATTGCAAGGTTTTAGAAGAAAATGTATTTCGTACAAAAGTTGTATATTGAAGAGAGATAAACAATGTTAAAGTTAGTTTTCGAAAAAATCGGAGATCGATTTTCAATATCATATACAGATTATCACTATTTTTTAAATGGAATTATATAATTTTTTTTACATAATATAATTTTTTTTATTGCAATTATTCCACATATAAAAGTATGAAAATACAGTTACCAAAAAATCAATAGTTTACGGGATATTTTAAATTTTATTTTAACACATTTTGACATAAAGTATGAAATATCTCGTAAATCATTGATTTTTTTGATAACTGTACCTTTCATATGCAGACTAACTAAAGAAATTATATTACGTAAAAAGAAATTATATAATTCCATTTTTTTTTAATGGTGATGACCTTTACATGACGTTGAAATTCAATTTTTTCGAAAATTAATTTTAACATTGTTTGTCCCTCTTTAAACCACACAACAGTTGTTTTGTAAGAAATATTTTTTTCTAAAATCTTGATTTTGAGAAATTGCCTGTTTCAATTAAAATGGGACACTATCAAGAGACACGGTAGTGTCTCGCGCCAAGTATACGCGGAGCGAGACCGACCGTGACCTGTATGAAGTTAACCCCCCATTTTTTTATTTCAAATATTTTTTTAGTTGTCCCCGGTTGTTCTCTGTCTGTTCTACATTGTTCCACTGTTAATAATCCAAAAAAACCAAAAACACGGTGAAAAAAGCAAAAAACTGTTTTTTAAAGTAGCCCTCCATTTTTTAAAAAATCCAAATTTCTTGGTTGTTCTGGATTGTTCTAATTGTTCTAAACATTGTTCCAGAATATTAGTTTGATTGGTCAAAAACTTTAAGAGATATTGAAAAAAGAAAAATTTAGAAAATAACCAGTTTTTGGCCATTTATTCGTAAATAAAATGACTTACAAAACTGTCGATTTAGAACATATTTCTAACCGCGTAGAACAACTCAGAACAAAATTTTTAAGACCAAAACAAGACCCTAAGGGGTACTTTACTCTTCACCGGAAAAATTTATTTTTCGATTTTCTTAGTTAAAAATCTTGTTCCAGGCTTCCCGCTTTAAAACTATCGTGTTCTCTACTGGAACAACTCAGAACAAAAATTTTAAGACCAGAACAAGAACCTAAAGGGTACTTTACTCTTCACCGAAAAAATTTATTTTTTGATTTTTTTCGTAAAAAATCTTGTTCCTGGCTTCCCGCTTTAAAACTATCGTGTATACACATGCGTGTATAAACAATACACAAATAGGCGGGGAAGTGGTTCCGCCTGCGGTGGATCCCCTTCCCCCGCATAATAAAACTAAACAAAACTTCCAGAGTGATACCTAACTGCTTGAATCGAGACGCTTGGTTATTCCGCACGATTGACCAGTCATCATATTTAAAATTGGCGCACTTTTGCATGCACGTGTGGCCACTGAGCATGCGCATGTGGCCGTAGGGCATGTTCAGTGTTGCGATATCTCGTCGGTATGACAGGAATCATAACCTGATTCCTGTCAACTTTAACGATTAATATCTCGCGTCGCGGGGCAGAGCGACACTTTTTTCTGCCAGATTTTTTCGTTTCGTGCAAAAACGCGTCGATTAAGCATAATTTCACTCATGCGCCGGAGCCACACATGAGTGGTGGGGATGGAGTAGGAGTAGGCTATAAATATAGCAATGCAGAGATGGAAGTGGAACCTGAGTCTATCCCCACTACTCATGCGCCGAGAAGCCGCGGCTATGCGAGAAGCGTATCGCAGCTATACTGACTGTTGGGCGTTACGCATTTGTTCTGTGTATGCGTTCACGAGCGACTGCTTTCGTTAGCTTTCCGAGCATTTGTCACGTGTGATCAGTATTTCGTATTATAAACTATCTAAAGTGAGACCGATCTTAAGATCGGTTTGGACATCATTACACTTATTGGAGAAAAATAACATTTTTCAGCGACAATTTGTATGTAATATTGCCTTCGTTTTCTATCTCTTACAAAATTGTCTGATATGGCTGCGCACGTAGAAAATATCTTAGATATTATTTCATCCCTAGATTTTCATGATATAGCAAGCCCTTGCGGCAAACCTGTTGGTCCCAGTTCTAAGATTTATGTACAAATTAGCGATATTCTTAAGCAAAATCCTGACAGTACTAAGCACTTAAAACCAAAGTATATTTACGTACTTTTACAAAAAAATAAATATGGCATTTGGGACAAAGTTTTAAAGCTTTTTAATTTTGAGATTGGTTCATCAATTATCGAATTAGATGAAGATATTACTTTAAATGAAAGTAATAGTGATTTTATCACTTTCAACCTAAACTTATCTTATAAACTTTGGTTAAAGATAGCTCCCGAAGAAGTATTCTATGCGGATAGTGTTTTAAAGGAAAGAAGATATAATGTTTTACTACGCAAAGTATGGACTGACGAGTTATATGCAGAAATATATACCGTAACGAAACTACCATATCCTTTAATTTTTAAACGTTGCAAGATATCTGGAACTGGTATTTTTTTAACTGTATCAGGTCGATGTCCAGAATGTGATTGTATTTTCAAAGGTTGTGTTATTAACAAACCTTTAATGCAAACTGATGTAACAATGGAATGTGTAATTGAAAATTTCGATGATTCAATTACACATAAAAGAAAACGACAATTAAAAGGTAAAAGAAGAATTAAAGTTTCTAAAGAAATGGTCGACGCAAATATTTTGCCATGTATATGGCGCAGAAAGGAAGCCGACAAACTTATGAGTTTTGGTGACAATGAGCCAGCTCATTTACCAAATGTTAGTGTATTACGTAAAGCGAAAGAACAAAGACATAATGCAGATTTAGGAATATCTGTTAATGATCCAATAGAATAGTATAAAGCGAATGAAGTATGATTTTTATGCGGGACACATTCACTCAATTGGATTGGATCCATTTTTTGTCCATTACTGGACACAAGAACAAATGGCAATATATCTACAATATTCAAATTTTATTTGTGCCGATGCTACAGAATCGTTGGTAAAAAAATTAAAGTTACCAACAAATGAATTATCTTCGCACATATATTTATACCAGATAATGATAGAAACATCTGTATCAAAAATGCCCGTATTTCAAATGCTAAGCACGATCCAAAATACTAATGCGATCATGTACTGGTTTAACGAAATAATTAGAATAGGTTGTACTCACAAACAAAATTTCCCATATCCAAACCAGATAGTTTGCGACTTTGACAAAGCATTGATGGGTGCTGTAGCACGATCGTTTGGAAGATGTAAGAGTTTAAAAAATTATTTACAGCAATGTTTTTGTTACCTTACTGAAATACCCTACAGTTTACCATCATGCCTTATTCGTCTAGATATCTCGCACTATGTACTCTTAATTTCCCAGTGAAATAAATTTAAAAACGTACACCCACGAGTAAAAACATTTTATATGTTAATCATGGGATACTTAACAAAAATAACTGATTTTCGGGAGCTGGAAAATGTCATTAGATCTGTTATAATATTCTGTAATAGCGAAGGCTGTGGACTAAATCAAAATAAATCAGAAAGTGTAGCTAAACAAGCTTTAAAATACTTGCATGGTATAATTAAAGGTAATACAGATATAAATAATATAGTGGAAAATGAAAACACTGTTAAAGATATTTCAGCAACGGAGGCGTTATTTTTTAATGATGACAAAGATATTCAAAGTTTTGAAAAGAATACTATTGGTAACAGGCTAGATGTTTTGTTCCAAGATTGTATAAATGTAGTTACCTCTGCTCCTCAAGGTGAGGCAATTAACTCGTATTATGTTCCTGCTATAACCTCTAAAATTAAAAGTATATTGCATTATTTTTCATTGTATACGAATACTATGACAAATGCGTTTAAACTTAAAAAAATACATGTCAGTTCATCCGCCGTGGAATCGGAATTTAACGATCTTAAGCATCGTATATTAAGAAATGAATGTCGACCGATGCGTATTGATAAATTTTTAAGTGTCCATTTAAAATCATTTTCAGGGAAAGCAAAATTAGCTGTAGCAAAAAAAGAAGTTGATTTGAATTTAAATAAGGAACAAGTAATTTGTGAAATAGGAAAAGATGAAGAAAACGCTCGCGAGACAAATATTGATAACAAGGAATCATCATTTAAAATCGAGAATTTTTTTTAAATAAAAATGAAACAACATCTGACGAAAATAAAGAAAATACGTATGATATAAAAAGTATTTCCAATCTAGAAACACCGAATTCTTCATTTGATGATGAATCTTGTGATTTGTTGTTGGAACAAAATTGGCGAAATAAAAATGCTCCTAAGAAAATTAAACGTACATATCTCAGTGCTCGGCCAAATTGGAATATCACGGAACTTAATAAAAAAAATGTAGTTGGTATCGGAATGCTCAAAAATGGAAACTTATGTCCCTCAATTGCAGAGAAAAAAATAAAATATGTCGTACAAAATATAACCTCAAAAAAAAAAAACAGTGGTAGTATTATACCTCACAAAAATCTAAGTAACAAGTGATAGACGTAATCTTTGTATTTCGAAAAATTTCGAAAAAACCTAAGCAGTAGTATCTTTATCTCGAAAAAACCGAAGTAACAAGTGGTAGACGTAATCTTTGTATCTCCAAAAATCTCGAAAAAACCTAAGCAATAGTATTTTTATTTCTAAAAGATTATTACTCAAGTGATTATTTTACAATTACAAAAAAGAAATGATATCTCTTTTTAAATTACAGCGCCAATTACAGAGAACATTTTTTGAGATCGAGGTATAATATTACCACACTGCTTTTCTTCAATTAGAATAAAAGATTGAATCATGAAGAATTACACAGAGGTAACAATACAAAATACAAATATTTTTTAAAAATATTTAAACCCAACAAGGGAAAACAAGGTATTTAAATACAAAGTTTATATATGTATTTTAAAAGATTTAATCGCATCGCAAAGAATTACAGAGGTAACAGTACAAAAAATAAAAATATTTTATTCAAATACATAAATTTTTCTTGTCAAAAAACTTGGCGCTGCTAGACCTCAAAATTAGGTCAACCTGGTGTGTATGTGCGAGCGAGTGAATGTGGGTGATGTGTGTGTGTGTGTGTGTGTGTGTGTGTGTGTGTGTGTGTGTGTGACGGTGAATAATGCGGCTTATGATTAAGTATAGGATAAGTTAGGATAAGTTTATATTTTTAAAGCGATTAAAATTAAGTATAGAATAAGTATAGAATAAGTAATATTTACATTTGTAAAAGGTCTCTCTTTCTCTCGAATAATGCGGCTTATGATTAAGTATAAAATAAAAGGTGTCTCTCTCTCTCTCTTCCTCTCTCTAGCAGCGCCAAGTTTTTTGACAAGAAAAATTTATGTATTTGAATAAAATATTTTTATTTTTTGTACTCTTACCTCTGTAATTCTTTGCGATGCGAGCCTTTTAAAATACATATATAAACTTTGTATTTAAATACCTTGTATTCCCTTGTTGGGTTTAAATATTTTAAAAAAATATTTGTATTTTGTACTGTTACCTCTGTGTAATTCTTCATGATTCAATCTTTTATTCTAATTGAAGAAAAGCAGTGTGGTAATATTATACCTCGATCTCGAAAAATGTTCTCTGTAATTGGCGCTGTAATTTAAAAAGAGATATCATTTCTTTTTTGTAATTGTAAAATAATCACTTGAGTAATAATTTTTTAGAAATAAAAATATTACTGCTTAGGTTTTTTCGAGATTTTTGGAGATACAAAGATTACGTCTACCACTTGTTACTTCGGTTTTTTCGAGATAAAGATACTACTGCTTAGGTTTTTTCGAGATTTTTCGAAATACAAAGATTACGTCTATCACTTGTTACTTAGATTTTTGTGAGGTATAATACTACCACTGTTTTTTTTTCGAGGTAACAACATACACACTACTATGCGTGTACTTGGCGCCTTTCTTTACCTTTTTTTTAAAAAAGGTAATTTTGTACAGATATCACGCTTTTTTGTAGTATTACGCATTGTATAAACTATATGTACAGAGTGTTAATTCGAGGTATTAATAATACGACATAATCTTTTTAATCATGAAACTTACAAACTAACGGAAAAAGATTCGTATCCTAAATGCTAATAATTTTTTTAATAATACTGAAAATATATAAATAAAAATATATATAATATCTAAATAATAACATAATTAATGATATACAAGAGCTTTTGTCGCGCATATCGATTTTCAATAATGAATAGATATTGTAACAAATACGTTTTACGTTCATTCAAAAACAAATTATGTGTACACGTAATAAAAATTGTATGAATTAAAATTATGTGTATACACATAATAAAAATGCGGAATTATTTTTATGTCAGACATAATTTTAATTCATCCAAATTTTATTCTAGACATAATTTTAATTTGTCCAGTTTTTATTATGTCTATAGACAATTTTAATTCAACGAATTTTTATTATGTCATGACATAATTTTAGTTCTGCCGCTAGGGAATTTTTAAGTCGATTCTTATAAATCAAGCTTGAATTCAATATCTAGGTATCCCAGGTTGCCGATAACGGGTTACAAATAGTGCGCTCCATAGTTTTCGGTGTCCAGGTGTAATAATACGTTGAATTCGATGTCTAGGTGTCCCACGTTGCCGATGACGAGATCCACATAGTGCGCTCCGTAGTTTTCGGTGTCTACGTGTATTAATACCTCAAATTTGATATCTACGTGTCCTACATTCGGATTTAAAGTTATTAATACACCTAGTCACCAAAACTACGGAGCGCACTATGTGGATCCCGTCATCGGCAACCTGGGACACGTGGACATCGAATTCAAGGTATTAATATACGTAAACACCGAAAACTACGGAGCGCACTATGTGGACCTCGTCATCGGCAACCTGGAACACGTAGACATCGAATTCCACGTATTATTACACATGGACACCGAAAACTATGAAGCGCACTATGTGGACCTCGTCATCGGCAACCTGGGACACCTAGAAATCGAATTCAAGGTATTAATACACGTAGACACCGAAAACTACGGAGCTCACTATCTAGACATCGTCATCGGCAACCTGGGACACCTAGACGTCGCATTCAATGTACGATTACACCTGGACACCGAAAACTATGAAGCGCACTATCTGGATCCCGTCGTCGGCAACCTGGAACACGTGGACATCGAATTCAAGGTATTAATACACGTAGACACCGAAAACTACGAAGCGCACTATGTGGACCTCGTCATCGGCAACCTGGAACACGTAGACATCGAATTCAACGTATTATTACACCTGGACACCGAAAACTATGAAGCGCACTATCTGTATCTTGTCATCGGCAACCTGGGATACCTAAACATCGAATTCAAGCTTGATTCATAAGAATCAATATATATTATATATATACTTAATTTAACTAAATAGAAATCTTTCTTCTGACCGATAAGTTTATCGACCTTTAATAATTTACCTACTAGATCGTTCGAAATACGCGCGCGATATCGAAACTGGCGATACCTGCGCCGCCAGTGTCAAAAAAGTGAAAGGGACATTTTCTCTGATCACGTGATATGGCATGAGAGACGGTCGACGTGGAAGAAGAAGGAGTATCTTAAAAATAAATTTTCCCATTTGGACTTTGCGTCGCAATATCTCCGCTCGTAGGGCACGTAGCGGAATATTATGAGAGAAACCCCCCCCTAATTGGACCCCAAGCTATCGATCAAGCCTACTTAGAACTTGATCCGTTCACTCGTTATCGAGATCTCAACATCTCGGGTACTCGCAACCCGTCGCGTCGCGTAAAAGAGTCACGGTGCGGTCTCGCTCCGCGTGTACTTGGCGCGAGACACTACCGTGTCTTTTGACATGTGGATTCGACAGTATTTTTCATATTTTAGCTTTTGCAAGTATACATAATTTGTTCCGTCAAGTGATCGAATCAAGTTTCACAAAAGCCTTCGTATTTTTAAAATTGTTTTCAAAAACTGGTTCAAGTAAATTAACTTACAAAAAAAGAGCAGAATTGTTACGTGAAATAAAATGTCTTGTAAGCGAAAATGTACCTGGAGTCATAGTTATTAATGCAGTTTCGAGTATTTCCTATCTTTGCGTACAATTATTCAAGGAAGACTTCAGCTACTATCTAAATAAAACTTACATAAAATGTACAAATGTTGTCGAACGTAAAGGAACTATTTTACCAATTAATATTAATATATTGAAACAGTTTGGGCATGAAAAATTACAAAATGCAATAGACGAACATACTCAAACGTTAAACAAAAATTGTAAAAAATGTAACAGTAATGTTAATATAAATATAGAATACGGAAACATAATATTTATCGAAACTACCGATGGAACGGATCATAAAACTAAATTACATAACTTTACAAATAATTTAATACTAAATGGAGCACGATATGAGTTAGCAGGAATAATTGATTACAGAGAAGGTAAAACAATAAAATCTGTAGGACACTACACTGCATTCGTAAAAAATAACGAGTGGATGCAATTTGATGACTTCAATAAAAAACCAGTACATGTTATGGATGATACAGAGATAAAACCGGAATTATGCATATACGTAAAAACTTAAACTTTAAAAAATTTTAAAATATATAAAAATAAAAAAAGTTAAAAACAGTAAAGACGTCACGACGTTTATAATCACACACACACACACACACACACACACACACACACACACACACACACACACACACACACACACACACGAGGTACAAGTCCGACCGTGCAACCTCCTCGTGGTGTACCTTGGGTTTTTCTAATGCCGGCGGCCTGACATTAGTACACCTGACATTTTTGTGGAAAATTTTTTCACAATGCAATAAATAGCGAAAAAAATCGCAGATTAATTTATTAATAAGTTGTTTTAAAGGGCAGACAAATTTATGCTAATTTGAGTGGTGAAAAAAATTTTGCAATACCGTAGAGTCATTTGACTTTGCAAAATTTCCGAGGTTTAAATCCTTGAAGTTCTCACCTTGCTTCCTAAGTGTAAAACATCTTTGAGAAAAATTAACTCAAGGAGGTGAAAGTAGAAGCTCCACCGTTTAAAATAATCCTATGAAGATTATTATACGTGTTTACCTCCAAGAGTAAAGTGCCCTTTATGTGTTTGTTCCGGCAAAATTGATAGATGTTCTTCGTTGTTCTGTTCATTTTCAACTGAAATATGTAATTTGGTTGACAGGAAATAATAACAATAGCTACAAACATAGAAATATTACTTGAGCGCTCTATATACTATTTTGACGTAGAACTACGTCTTTCTCCGCGGTATGGGAGGTATCCACGGATGTAACGATGTAACGATGTAACGATGTAACGATGTAACGATGTAACGATGTAACGAAAATATGTCACACTTTGAACGTTTAGATCTTCGCAACTAATAATCGTAGAGTAATCATTGACATCTCATTTTAAAGCTTAAGAAGTCCCATTTATGATAAATCTAGCCCGAACCTTCTATTCCTTTCCGTTTAGATATAGTAGCGTTAAAAAGTTTAGCTAAATTTCTTAACGATGTAACGAAAATATGTCACACTTTGAACGTTTAGATCTTCGCAACTAATAATCGTAGAGTAATCATTGACATCTCATTTTAAAGCTTAAGAAGTCCCATTTATGATAAATCCAGCCCAAACTCTCTATTTCTTTCCGTTTAGATATAGTAGCGTTAGACAGTTTAGCTAAATTTCTTGTAGATGCAACGAAAACATGTCACATTTTGAACGTTTTTATCTTCGAAACTAATAATCGTAGAGTAATCATTGACATCTCAATTTAAAGCTTAAGAAGTCCCCTTTATGAAAAATCCAGACCGAACTCTCTATTTCTTTCCGTTTCGTTATAGTAGCGTTTTAAAGTTTCGCAAAATTTCTTGTAGATTCAACGAAAACATGTCTCACTTTGAACGTTTAGATCTTCGAAACTATTAATCGTAGACTAATAAATGACATCTTATTTTAAAGCTTAAGGAGTCCCTTTTATAAAAAATTTTGACCGAACTCTCTATTTGTTACCGTTTCGATATAGTAGAGTTTGAAAGTTTAGCTAAATTCCTGTTAGTAAACGCTGCATTGAATTTTGCGATAGAACAGTACGTATAACTTAATTTTTTAAAGAAAATTAAAAAAAAATCAAACTAGCACAGTAAACAACTGTGCCGCAAACACGTAGAACTACGTCAACTGTTGCTGTGCCCATACTGTGCAGTAGACGTAGTTCTACGTGTTTGCGGCACAGTTGTTTACTGTGCTAGTTTGATTTCTTTTTTGCTATATCTTTGTAGTAAATACATCTTGTGAAAATTTAATATTTTAGAACAATGTTTAGAACAATTAGGACAATCCAGAACAACCCAAAAAATTTTAAGACCAGGAACAAGATTTTCAACGAAAAAAATCAAAAAATAATATTTCCGATTAAAAGTAAAGTACCCTTTAGGTTCTTGTTCTGGTCTTAAAAATATTGTTCTGAGTTGTTCCAGTATAGTACACGATAGTTTTAAAGCCGGAAGCCCGGAACAAGATTTTTAACAAAGAAAATCGAAAAATAATATTTCCGATGAAGAGTAAAGTACCCTTTAGGTTCTTGTTCTGGTCTTAAAATTTTTGTTCTGAGTTGTTCCAGTAGAGAACACGATAGTTTTAAAGCGGGAAGCCCGGAACAAGATTTTTAACTAAGAAAATCGAAAAATGAATTTTTCCGGTGAAGAGTAAAGTACCCCTTAGAGTCTTGTTTTGGTCTTAAAAATTTTGTTCTGAGTTGTTCCAGTGTAGTTCCTAGTAGTGCGTCACATTGTTTTGAGCCTTTCGACTCACGAGACTCCTAGAGATATCATTGCCGACCTTCGACTAGAGAGGATACGGCCTTAGAGGCGTTCAGGCATAATCCCACGGATGGTAGCTTCGCACCACCGGCCGCTCGACCGAGTGCGTGAACCAAATGTCCGAACCTGCGGTTCCTCTCGTACTGAGCAGGATTACTATCGCAATGACCGGTCATCAGTAGGGTAAAACTAACCTGTCTCACGACGGTCTAATCCCAGCTCACGTTCCCTGTTGGCGGGTGAACAATCCGACGCTTGGCGAATTCTGCTTCGCAATGATAGGAAGAGCCGAAGTGTAGTACACGATAGTTTTAAAGCCGAAAGCCCGGAACAAGATTTTTAACGAAGAAAATCGAAAAATAAATTTTTTCGGTGAAGAGTAAAGTACTCTTTAGGTTCTTGTTCTGGTCTTAAAAATTTTGTTCTGAGTTGTTCCAGCAGATAACACGATAGTTTTAAAGCGGGAAGCCCGGAACAAGATTTTTAACGAAGAAAATCAAAAAATAATATTTCCGATGAAGAGTAAAGTACCCTTTAGGTTCTTGTTCTGGTACAAGATTTTTAACGAAGAAAATCAAAAGATAATTTTTTTCGGTGAAGAGTAAAGTACCCTTTAGGTTCTTGTTCTGGTCTTAAAATTTTTGTTCTGAGTTGTTCCAGTAGAGAACACGATAGTTTTAAAGCGGGAAGCCTGGAACAAGATTTTTAACTAAAAAAATCAAAAAATAAATTTTTCCGGTGAAAAGTAAAGTACCCCTTAGGGTCTTGTTTTGGTCTTAAAAATTTTGTTCTGAGTTGTTCCAGTGTAGTACACGATAGTTTTAAAGCCGAAAGCCCGGAACAAAATTTTTAACGAAGAAAATCGAAAAATAATATTTCCGATGAAGAGTAAAGTACCCTTTAGGTTCTTGTTCTAGTCTTAAAATTTTTGTTCTGAGTTGTTCCAGTAGAGAACACGATAGTTTTAAAGCGGGAAGCCGGGAACAAGATTTTTAACGAAAAAAATCGAAAAATAAATTTTTTCGGTGAAGAGTAAAGTACTCTTTAGGTTTTTGTTCTGGTCTTAAAAATTTTGTTCTGAGTTGTTCCAGCAGATAACACGATAATTTTAAAGCGGGAAGCCAGGACCAAGATTTTTAACAAAAAAAATCAAAAAATAATTTTTTTTGGTGAAGAGTAAAGTACCCTTTAGGTTCTTGTTCTGGTGTTAAAAATTTTGTTTTGAGTTGTTCCAGTAGAGTACACAATAGTTTTAAAGCGGGAAGCCCGGAACAAGATTTTTAACGAAGAAAATCGAAAAATAATATTTCCGATGAAGAGTAAAGTACCCTTTAGGTTCTTGTTCTGGTCTTAAAATTTTTGTTCTGAGTTGTTCCAGTAGAAAACATGATAGTTTTAAAGCGGGAAGCCCGGAACAAAATTTTTAACGAAAAAAATCGAAAAATAAATTTCTTTGGTGAAGAGTAAAGTACCCTTTAGGTTCTTGTTCTGGTCTTAAAGTTTTTGTTCTGAGTTGTTCCAGTAGAGAACACGATAGTTTTAAAGCGGGAAGCCTGGAACAAGATTTTTAACTAAAAAAATTGAAAAATGAATTTTTCTGGTGAAGAGTAGAGTACCCCTTAGGGTCTTGTTTTGGTCTTAAAAATTTTGTTCTGAGTTGTTCCAGTGTAGTACACGATAGTTTTAAAGCCGAAAGCCCGGAACAAAATTTTTAACGAAGAAAATCGAGAATAATTTTTTTTGGTGAAGAGTAAAGTACCCTTTAGGTTCTTGTTCTGGTCTTAAAAATTTTGTTTTGAGTTGTTCCAGTGTAGTACACGATAGTTTTAAAGCCGAAAGCCCGGAACAAGATTTTTAACGAAGAAAATCAAAAAATAATATTTCCGGTGAAGAGTAAAGTACCCCTTAGGGTCTTGTTTTGGTTTTAAAAATTTTGTTCTGAGTTGTTTTACGCGGTTAGAAATATGTTCTAAATCGACAGTTTTGTAAGTCATTTTGTTTACGAATAAATGTCCAAAAACTGATTATTTTCTAAATTTTTCTTTTTTCAATATCTCTTAGTTTTTGACCAATCAAACTAATATTCTGGAACAATGTTTAGAACAATTAGAACAATCCAGAACAACCAAGAAATTTGGATTTTTCAAAAAATGGGGGGCCACTTTAAAAAACAGTTTTTTTGCTTTTTTCACCGTGTTTTTGGTTTTTTGGATTATTAACAGTGGAACAATGTAGAACAAACAGAGAACAACCGGGAACAACTAAAAAAATATTTGAAATAAAAAAATGGGGGGCTAACTTCATACAGGTCCGACCGTGTCTCTTTTACGCGACGGGTTGCGAGTACCAGAGATGTTGAGATCTCGATAACGAGTGAACGGATCAAGTTCTAAGTAGGCTTGATCGATAGCTTGGGGTCTAAATAGGGGGGGGGAGTTTCTCTTATAATATTCCGCTACGTGCCCTATACGATCGGATATTGCGACGCAAAGTCCAAATGTGAAAATTTTTTTATTAAGATACGTCGTCTACTCATCATTATAACATATGCCATATCACGTGATCAGAGAAAATGTCCCTTTCACTTTTTCGACACTGGCGGCGCAGGTATCGCCAGTTTCGATATCGCGCGCGTATTTCGAACGATCTAGTAGTGTGACGTCCTGGGTGATGCGAGGTGGCTCGATCCGGCAGAACGTCTCCGTCGAATGGGTTCTTCCGCTGTTAAGGGGGTAAAACCCCAGGATAAATAGCTGTTGTTCGGCGATATGGACTATGGCTCCTCGGGTCCGTTGAAAGTAGGTGTTTCAATAATTTTATCTTTCTTTTTTTTTTATATAAGAGTATAATATTTATTGTAGAGTTCCAAGATACAAGTGGCTTATGTGGAGAATGGAACGAGTAGTATACGATGTGTAAGGTTTTTTGGCCCGTTCCACACTCTCAGTTGAGTGGGCGAATGGTGCTTTTATACATTTCTGGAAACGGTAGTGGGAGGTGACCGCACCTCGTTACAATGAGTCATAGGGCGGTGTCTAGCGGATATGAGTCTACTTCTACTTGTGCGGCTCGCTTGCCAGCAATGAGTCATAAGGTGGTGTCTTGAAATTCTTTACCTTATATGGTCATGGATTTCGCTTCACCTTGGCATGTCCATATATGGTTCTACGCGAGGACTGGATTCCACTCAAATGAGTCACTTGGTGACCTCGTTTCTATTTCTATTCTAGTAGCGATTCGTAACGAGAGTGATACCTTTTTTCATTATAAAATCTTAACATGATTTTTGTTTCAAAGGAATATAAGAAATCTTTAATAAATTGAGTTTAAAGTATACAAATATATATTAAATATTATTTGACTTCCTTTAGACATACTTTACATAAAGTAGGATAATTCAATTATACAATTAAAATAATTAATAGCATGTCCAAAGCATCAAAGATATCGCTCTCTTTGTCTAACAGTTACTAATATTCGCATCTCACTTGGATTCGTGTTTCTAAGTGGCGCATGATACAATTCTATCCTTTTCAGGTTCGCGAGTGACGCTTCGGCGATTGACGCTCGATGATAATATTATTTTCAGTAAGTATATATATTTGTTAATAGCAATGTTAATAAAAATGGTGTTAGCAATAATAATAGTGATTCAAATCTTATGTTAATAATATTATATGTGAGTAGAAATGGTTAGCATTCTCATTAGTATAGCAGATTAGTAAAGTTAAATTGTTTATGTAATAAGATTCTTATTATTTTTATATCTTGGAAACGGTTGGAAATCTGATAGTAATGTGTAGGGAATATATTACAGGACTTTTTCTAGAGTATAATATAGGATTGGAAAATTTCATTGTTAATATAAGTATTTATTAGTAACAAATTATTTGTTAAACAATTTAGCAATTTTTAATTCACATATTGATATGGTTATATTCTTTTTGTTCGCGCGGTTTTGTTTTTATAATAAAATTATCCTTTTATATAACACTTTATTTTATTGTTATAAATATTTTGTAAATAAACAATCGCATAAATAAAGGTTATTATTATTATTTGTAGGTGTGCTAGTGTAGAGTTATTGAGTGCGAAATTTGTATTTACCAGAACGAAATTTTGTATAAAGGGATTAGGACAAAACTTTTCCCGTTCTTTTATATGATTCATTAGCACAGTCCCACAAAATAAAAAAAAGTAGTGTGCGCCAGAGACTAGACCTATTACTTCTTATGTATTTTGAAATGTTAAGTTCAGATCTATCATTAGATTAATCCCGTCACACACAGTTTTTGAGTAAATTACCAAAATATTTTTATGATTTGCCATTTAGCACTATAATGTTCTTTTAAAGTTTTATATGGTTTTTATTAATGGAATAACAGGATTCTATCTGATATAAAAGTTGTTGTATACTACCTGAAGTATAAGTTAAAAATATTTGTTGCTATGGTTAATAATTTATTTATAATTGTTTATAAAAGTAAGTTGCAAAAATAAATGATTATGTAGTAAATGTTTTTCTATCAAATGATTCTAATGATTATTCTTTATACGCGCCTTTATTGTTTTTTATTACCGACTATTTGTTTTCTATTTTATTTTAATTTTATTAGGAATTTATACAGCTGTCCCTGTCCCAATCTCTATAAGGCTGGTATTAAACTATCCTCGTCTCTCGTACGCTAATAATGAACATTTAATTTTCAATCTTGTTTATTAAATTAATTAGTGCAGTTAGAAAATCGGGATTAACGCTATTAGTGTTTAGAAACATGGCGGATTCCATTTTTATCATAATAATTAAGTGTCAAAATTTTCGTTCAAAAACGAAATTTATCAGTTTTTAAATGTTTAAAAGGGTAAAATATTAATGTAAGAGTGATTTGATCTTCCTAAGTTTAAATGGTAAGAAATTCAAAATAGCGGACATGAAACTTTAATAATTCATAACTCGTAAACGGTAAGGAATAGAGAAATGCGGTTTCTTTTGTTATATTTAAGTAATTGAGGACTATATTTTAAGGTGTTTAAAATTTTTGTATTTTATGGATTTCCATAATTTTTAATTATATCTTGAAATTGAAAAGAGATATTAAGTAGGGGTTTTTGTAGGATTACTTGACAGGTTTTGCTAAGTGTCTGTAGTGATTTTATTAATTATTTTTAATAATAATTTCACAATATTTTTTATTGTTAATTAGTTTGTTTTAAAAGATATAAGAATAATTTATTAACAAAAGTTGTTGATCCTTTAATAATGGTTCCGATAGTGATATTAGTTAGGTCTGTTAATAACGTAAATTAATTGTTTATAACAATCATGTTTGGAAAATGTTAATGAAATAATTATTATTTTAGTGTGGTAGTGTTCTTCAGGCACAAAAGGTTATATTTTTATAATCGGTTTGCTTTTAATTAATTGATTTATATTT
Source organism: Temnothorax ravouxi (assembly GCA_030770255.1). Classification (NCBI taxonomy): domain Eukaryota; kingdom Metazoa; phylum Arthropoda; class Insecta; order Hymenoptera; family Formicidae; genus Temnothorax; species Temnothorax ravouxi. Next base: position 4,160 of record JASTWP010001791.1, on the reverse strand, counting down.
TATTTTGATTTTCTTGATACATTCTTATAGAACATAGCATTTCTTTCCGTTAGATCCCGGTAAAACTGAATTTATATTGCATAATAAATCTTTATAAGGTTTGTATAATCAATGAATAGCAATGAGCAGTTAATTTTATTGACTCTGGGGACTTTTAATAAGTAATTGTCCAAAGTTCATAGTGTGATTTATGAAAATAAGGCTTAAGCTTGAAAATGAGCCTTTAGGCGGTCAGATTCTTTAGGCTTGCCTTTGCTGTTTTAAGAACACATAAGGGCGTGTCAGCTGAGTGATTGTTGTGACAGTTAAATTAAAGGGTATATTATAATTTAATGTTGTTTTCAGATGCTGTGCAACTTAGGATGAAAAGAAAAATTTGTGCGGTTAAAGTGATGTACCGTCAGACGTGACAGTAGGTAAATTATTAAAGGTCGATAGACTTATCGGTCAGAAGGAAGATTTCTATTTAGTTAAATTAAGTATATATATAATATATATTGATTCTTATGAATCAAGCTTGAATTCGATGTTTAGGTATCCCAGGTTGCCGATGACGAGATACAGATAGTGCGCTTCATAGTTTTCGGTGTCCAGGTGTAATAATACGTTGAATTCGATGTCTACGTGTTCCAGGTTGCCGATGACGAGATCCACATAGTGCGCTCCGTAGTTTTCGGTGTCTACGTGTATTAATACCTTGAATTTGATGTCCACGTGTTCCAGGTTGCCGATGACGGGATTTAGATAGTGCGCTTCATAGTTTTCGGTGTCCAGGTGTAATCGTACGTTGAATGCGATGTCTAGGTGTCCCAGGTTGCCGATGACGATGTCTAGATAGTGAGCTCCGTAGTTTTCGGTGTCCAAGTGTGATAATACGTTGGATGCGATGTCTAGGTGTTCCAGGTTGCCGATGACGAGATTCAGATAGTGCGCTTCATAGTTTTCGGTGTCCAGGTGTAATCGTACGTTGAATTCGATGTTTAGGTGTCCCAGGTTGCCGATGACGAGGTCCACATAGTGCGCTCCGTAGTTTTCGGTGTCTACGTGTATTAATACCTTGAATTCGATGTCCATATCAAAAATGAGTCGTGCTCATGGTGGAAATATACATGGTGTGCTCAGTATTGGTCTGTCTTTCTCTAAAATCTCCCGGCTCTCTCTTTTCTTGTCGCCGAAAAACCCAAGCTTCCATCAACAAAATATCCCTAGAATAGTGGGTATTTTGTGTTGTTATGATGCAGAATTCATAGGATTTGTGGTTTCGCGTAAAATAAAGGTAAGATGTTTTTTGAATTAAAACTAAAGTATTTGGCCATTATATTCGTAACAGTAATAAATATAATATGCAATAAATTTATATAATAATGAAAGTAAAAGACAGAAAAGAAAGATTTATTTTAAATGTACTGTCGATTAATTTTTCATATATATTTTTTTTTAAATAAAGACTTGCTTATTAAAGACATTGTAAATATTATTCATCATAGCTGATCCACAATGTCTCGGTAGCTTCTTCTTCGAATGTATATTAGGCTTGCATTATTCATATTACATGTGTACGTTAAATTTTATTTAATTGTTTTCACGATTGTTTTGTGATTAATAATACTTTTTAAATAATTCTTTAATTACAACTAATTATTAGATAACTTAATCAATGAGATAAACTGGCTTCTGGTACTTTTTTTATATTTACTAAATAAAAAATCATTCTTTTCTATGTTCAGACCGAATTTACTGAAGCTGTTGAGTTGGAACAAGTAGATAAGAAAATCAATATTATCAGTCGAGAATGTGATGCGCAAAATGCTTGTCTAGCAGCAAAACCGAAGCTGCCAAAGATATTGCATATCGACTGTCACATAACTGCCAAGTTATCTATTTGCCACCAGATCGAGATATATTAATAAACTTGCAGGAGTTAAGGATTAATAAAAGATATCTCTAAAAGTAAAGTTGACAGAAGGTTAATGTTTATTTTATATATAATGTGTTTAATTTGAAATATACACACAAAGACAAGGTGACAATCATATAAAACATAACAAGTTTCTTATAATTATGTACATTTTCTTCTTGTCGGAAGAACGTTCATTTTTTTTAATTTCTTATCTTTACTTTTTTTTCCTTTCTTGCGTGTGTCTTTTTGCCAATTTTTTTAACTCGAATATATATGTGCGAGTTCTAACAAGGCATTTTAACACTTTCTTAGGTACCCAATTGGCGTTGTATCCAGAGCTTTTAACAAGAGTGACCACTTTTCTGACGACATACTCTTCTTTTGAGAAACTGTCCCCATGAAAAGCTACAAAACAATCCTCCACAACTTTACTAAGCTTTATTAATTCTTCTGACAGAATGATGAGGTACCCTTTTGAGACTGTTCGGACCCAGTCAGATTCATCGGCTAGAATTGGAAGTGTAATTGCCAGTGGTCTCTCCTAGAAATGGATACTACGACCTGAATCGATGGGCTACATACCCCGCAACGTATTGCAGTCCTGCCATTTGGACTATGTCCGAGCTGTTGGCACAGCCGTGCGGTTTCTCCTCTTCGGGTGACAATAAATGGAAGCTATTTTGCATGAATTTCCACAATTCGTTGCAGTCTTCAATTTCTATTAAGCGTAGTCATCAACTGACCATCTGATCCATTTTTTATTTTCCAATAAACACCGAATTTGTCCCTCTGTAAAATAGGGGTTCAGTACTTCTTTCATTTTTTCAGAAACACGTACTGTTAGAGCCGCTTCTTTCTCGCGTTTCGCCGCTTCTAATTGTTCGTTAAGTTCGGCAATAGACGTCTTCAGTTGGATATTTTCAGCAAGAATGGTCTTTACGTACTGTTCCCGCTCTGCTAGTTGCAATGTCAGTGATTTATTTTTCATTTCAAGACTGTTCAATTCCTGCATATACTTTTCTACCGAACTTGTATGAAATTCGTCTAGAGACCTGTGATGTTTCAAGTCAGCTTTCAACCACGTTATGGTCTCACGTGGATCCCCTTCTTTGCTTGCTGTGTTACCAGGAACATTGCTGATAATGTTTTTGTCCATATATCTAAAAACATTTTTACGTAATTAAGATATGATTGTCAATCTCACATAGAGTATAAAGCATGCCATGCTGAAGGTAAAAACATGAGAAAGCATGTTGAAACCTAATGATTTCTCAATTAATTTGTCCTTTTATTATTTTTCGTAAACTTAAATAAAAAAACATGTGACCATGTTTGTTTATTTTTTTCTTGTACAACTGTCACCCCTGATTAAGACTACTTTTAATCCATTAACGCATATGATGATAATTAAGCAGAATTACCTCCTACTTAATGGGTTATTGCGATCACATGTAAACAAATAGGCAGTAAAGTATTTCACTCACCGACGTTGACGTTTCAATGGTGGACTTCCTTGTTCACTATTATATGCTGCCTCGTGAACTTTCGTCTTCGAAGTAAACCGTTTACTCCTCGATGTTACTGTGCGACGTAACGAAAGTGTACTACACTTATGTAGTACTACCTTCTTCTTTTTGGATCTACAAAATAAGTACATATATAAGGTCAGTGAAGAATTTCCTAAACTTGTCACTGTAAAACTTAATTATTGTATTATTAAAACTAAACAAGAATTAACAGATATAAACAAATCGTTGTGCAACGCATTGAAATGGACTTGCTGAAAAATTTGTTAAAAATTTTCCATCTATGCGTACGAGTGTGTTACTTCACGAATAAATTTTACTAACCTTGTTGGAAAACTACAGCTCATAGAGGATACTTCCTGAACATCGTTATCACTGTTGGTTGGTTCCTGGCAACGATTACTGAAAAAACATATAGAAAGAAATGTTACAATTAATGTACACCAAACTTATAGTGATGACATATGGGAAAAGACCTGTGCACATTGCATTTCAAAAGAATCAAAATATCTTCAAATGGCTCACTTGAGTCGAATGTATGTTACACAACTGTAGGAATTACATTACTTATTGTGGAAAAAAATAACTTGAATACAATATATATCCTCAAAATGTGATACACTTTTATTTTAATACATACCTAGTAGATACTGATGTTAATGTTTCATGGCAACTCGTTGAGTCTGTCATCAACAGATCCAAATCTTGTAAGTGCTCAGTGACTCCTGCGGGGG
>JASTWP010001790.1:0-59740 GCA_030770255.1 Temnothorax ravouxi | reverse complement strand
ATAATGTAAATCCAGATGAATCGAGATAAAGAGGAATGAATATTTAATTCGGTGATCTAGTTCAAGAAGTCAATAATATAGCTCGAAATTTTCACAAAATTTAGAGCAATTTAAACTTTCAAATCTTCTCAAGCCGCTTAAAAAAATTCAATTATATAATCCTTTGTAATTTATTATAATTTAAAAGAAATCACTTAATATTAAATATTTGAACAAAGTCTGAGTTGATAATTAATTAATTATCATCCTTTACATTGGATATTGTATATCGTATACCGCCATTTGTGAAAAGGCAATCATTTATTAAGAAACAAATAGTCATCTACTCAGATGAATTATATTCTTTCATAATGCTACAATTTAAAATCTGTTTTATTAATTTTTTCAAAATAATCTAATTCTCTTAAACATAATGTATTTCCCTATTCATTTCGTCTTTCTCGCTTTACATCGGTTTACATATTCTTCGAATCGCAATTTTTTTATATAATATTAATAAGTATACCAAAATATCCAAACACTCACCAATAAAATGATAGCGGCTTTGAGACGATTGGAGTTCTTCCGGCAACTTCTCTCCTAGGGAAGAGAAAGAACTATATAGAAAGAATTATATATGTATGTATTTATATATATGTATGTATACATTTATATATATGTATATAAATGTATACATATTCGAAAAAATCTACGATCAATTATTAATTAGAAAGAAGTGATCGTAAATCGTAATATACAAATAAGATGACGTGAAGAAAAGAGTGAAAGAAAATGAGAGAAACAAAGAAAAAGACAGAAAAGAGAGTGTGAGAGAGAGAGAGAGAAAGAGAGAGAGTGAGTGAAAGAGTGAATAAGTGAGTGAGTGTGTGAATGAGTGAATGAGTAAGTATCTCTGTGTGTGTGTGTGTGTATGTGTGTGTGTGTGTGTCTGGACGTATGTATATACATGTGTATACGTTTGTTTGTGAAAAAGGATGAGAAAAAGGGCGACGAAAAGAATAGAAAAATAATGAATAAAGAGTGCAATATAGGAAAAGTGAAAAATATGCATAAAATAAACATATGTAGAAGAGAAAGAACGAGTGACAAATAATAGAGGCAGAGGGAGAGAGAGAAGAAAGGAGGGGCGCGCGCAAGAGAGAGAGAGAGAGAGAGAGAGAGAGAGTGATGAAAAAAGAAAAAGAGAGATAGAAAGAGAAATGAGTTTGTAAGAAACAAGAACAAGCAAAATATGTGAGTATAGTCCATGCGTTTATATTTATAAATACAAAATATATTAATTAAGAAATATTACATATATATATATATATATATATATATATACGGTATATAAAAATATAAATATATAAATATGATTATAAATATACATATAAATATATATACATATATATTAAATAATTAAGAAAAACAAAATATATATTATAATTATATATAAACGAGATATATATGAAAGATGAAAAAAGATATGAGGATTATGGAGATGAACAGATATATTGAAACATTGTTTTATGCATTTGTATATATAGTTATTGCTGTTTTAAAGCTAATATACTATTGTACTGAAAATTTTGAATCACCACCGATTGCGGTATAATTGGGGGGCAACGGGGTGGCTAAGAACTCCTTCTTAGGAGGCTTATATGCGCGAGGCGCGGCTAAAGTAGGCTAAATTCTATGAGCCTATTCGCGATCCTCAAGAGCTTTTTTTACAAGACCTATTTAGATGAAAACAATTTAATTATGTGAATATGAGGTAGATGATGTGAAATAATACGATACCGATCGCTCATCGTATTCAGCCGCCCCTCGTGCGACCGTACATGATATACATATACATATATAAATATAAATACACATACACAGACATTCATACGTATAAATAATAAGATAATAATTACGATGAGATTGATATATATATATATATGATGATGAGGATATATATATATGTATAGAGAGAGAGAGAGAGAGAGAAAGAGAAAGAGAGAGAAAAAGGGACAAAAGCATGCAGAGCAGGTATATTAATTGATTAATTAAGCAATTTATTACTCCGTAAAATGGTGGCGATAAAACGAGAGCACATGACCGGGGAGATTGAACGAGAGACGCTAATGTCACAAAATGGCTAATGTCACATTCATTCGCAAAAACACATATATACATATACACAAACGCGATGTACATAATCGCAATGGTCCAGTTTGCATCGCGACGTTAATTCTCATTGCGAATTGATAGAAGAGTTATTGTCCGGATACAAAGAAGAGGAAAAAGAAGGATATACATTATTTAAGCATATACACATCAATGATGATATCAGAACACCATCAAGGAATTTAAATAAATTTAATTATGAATTATTGTAAGACATATATATAGATATATATAACATAAGGAAATATTCTATAGATAAAATCAAAGCGCTATGAACTTAATGATCAATTATCTACTCCTTCATGGTATTCGGGTGTCAGCAAGCAGCAGTGTAATTAGAAAAAATATGATACTAAATTTTGGCTCTACTGCGGTTCGAACTTCGGCCAAGTTAAGCAGTTTCTTTTTCCCCCTCGTTTTCCTTCGCATTGAGAATCACGTTATTTAAGGCTACTAAGTGAAATGAATAATTTAGTAAAGAAACGAATGAATATCGTTCAGGCACACGTTACTTCATATGGAAAAAAAGCAATATCGAGTAATAATTTAAACGGCGAAGCGCATTGCAGTAGCAGATTGCACGCGCGAATTCTTTGTGATTAATTGTTGTTATCGCCTATATCGCGGGTGAAGTAAATAAATGAGGATTACAACGCACCACGCGGGCGTGTGTATAACCCATTATGAAGTTTACGCGGAACTTTTCCGCGTTTCTGCCTAATTGTGCGGCAATAATCGCCCACGCACGGACGTCACCGTCGAACTACGCGAATTCCTTCGTTCAAGCTCAAACCTTCAAAACCTAGCAAACGTTCAAAACACGGTAAGGATACACACACTGCTCTTCTCTACGCGAGCGAATATGTTAATTAATATTTAAAAATTATACACGCTATTTTTCACACACAATCATGATTTCACGCCGTCAGCATCTAAAATACCGATCCGTGTAGAATTCTCGTTGGAGATTCTTAAGGCACAGTTTCGCGAAAACAAAAAAAATCTGCAGTCACAGGATATATTACATAAATGTACACGCATTTGCTACGATAGATAAACGCATATACATTACGCATATATACCTATGACACATTCGCATGCGCGCGCGTTTATACGGCCAGTACAGGAACACATTGACGCAAACGTAGCATCACACGGCGAAACGTCAGGAATTCCACTTTTCACGGAGTTGTCGATATCAATCTCTTGATCATTTTTTTACGCACACTCTGTTCCTCGATTTAAAAAAAATACGTTTCCTAGAATAGCTAGTTTAGTGTGTCTTCGCTGCGCGGAACACAAAATTACGCGTTTCATTTTGGTTTCCTCGAACGCGAGAGCCACCGGCCGAGGCAAATTGCGAGAAAATGCGATCAGATTCTCCGTAGCTCTTCCCGCGAATGTGAATGATTTTGAAAGTATTGAACGAAAACTCTCTATACTCCGTCCAACGAGAGATCATGGTTGATCAAACATAAATAACGATAGGGCACATAGAGCCGCAACAAGGTGTTCGCGTTAAATTATTTTTATTTTAATAGTGTTGGACAATATCTAATTAAAAATAAAAATAATTTAACGCGAACACCTTGTTGCGGCTCTATGTGCCCTATCGTTATTTATGTTTGATCAACCATGATCTCTCGTTGAACGGAGTATAGAGTCGTAGTTAGATAAGCAATTATAAACGAATAATTTCGGATACAACAGTATTACCGGTTCTCGAGATTATATGCTTAATTTATTTTCGGACGTATGTACATCTAGAATCGAAAACTTGCGTGTCCATTTAAGAATTTTCTACATTCGTAAATAACTCGTCAAAATTCAAGTACGCACATTCCAGTTTTTTGTTGAAAAAAAAAATCGTTAAAATATTATATGATAGGGCCGGGTAAATTAACAATTTAAGTAGATCGAGTGCAATTTTTAATTCTATTTTTATCGGAAAATTGTAGTAACCTTCAAGGAATAAAATTAACGGATTGATATGTACATTTAAATTTACTTCTGACAGTGAAACAGACAGTTTTACTATCAAAACTTGTTCTGGAAGAGCGACGAACAGGACGAAAAACCCCAAGTTTTATCTCGTTAAGATTCATTCTCAGAGAGTAAATTCTAAGATAAATAACCCACTTTAAAAGAGCAAAATCGCTTTCCATCTACAGGACACATGCAAAATGAAGCCACCTCGATATTTTCTATCGGCAGCTAGATAATCCCGAAAGCAAATGAAAGAGGGTGCATGGTTAAATCGGTTGAGCCTCGAGTAGACAGATTCTTAAGTCAAAGTAAACGACTGTTTGGCGATCGCGTGTATCTAGTCTTAAGCCTAAATCCACGGAGCTAAATAGGATGAAAGTCCTATTGGATTTAATAATTTTCCATACGGGAAATTGGACTCTTGTTTATCTCTTTTCTGTTTGAATTCTGTTACGATTAGTATGTTATCATATACGTTATTCCTGATGTCAATACTAATATTACTAATGACATTGCGTTGGCCACTTACAAACTTCATCATATCACGACGCTCCTTTTCGTTACAACTCAATAGCGCTTGAATATATAAACTCATTCACTGCCGACTATAGTGCACTGTTGTCTTCGCTCTCGCAAGATCTGAATGGCTTAGACAAGCGAAGAGCTGCTCGTACAAATAAAAAGCGGCAGTGAATGCGTTAAGCTTCCTTATCAGGCTTTCGAGACGTGTCACGTGTACCGGGGGGGGGACACTCGTCGTCCCTTAAATCAAGTTATTTGCGTTAAATAGAGGCTTGCTAAGCGACGATACGTTCGATAATATTAGCGACACGACGGACGACGACGGTCCAACTGGACACGCGCACGAATATGATATATATATAACCCCATATACAATATGTATATAAGCTATATATACACTCACAACGCATCATACTATTCTAGATATATAACGATGTAATTACATTTGGCGTATGTTTCATATGTGCCGTTACATGTAACCGACAACTGTTAATATTCTTCCTGCGTGCAAAAGTGCGAACTTCAGTAAGGATTTGCTAACCGTCGAACTAATCAACGTCATACCTGGACTCCACCGAAAAATTATCATTACTATAGTTATCTGTACGTTACATAATTCTTATCAATTTCTATCGATACGGGCGCACAACAGTGGCAATCCGCGTTATGGGAAAGGTTTGGCAGAGCGTGAATCTTTCGAAAATGTTTCTTCCGTTCAATTAGCGCTCATAGCATTACAGTTATCGAATCGCGAAAAAACTGCTGATTCACTTTCTCAAAAGGTTCATTATTTGCTAAACGCGGTTCTATAACTGCAAAATGTTATCAGTCCTTCAGTTAGCTCTTTGACCAGCCACAATATACGTCCGTATCTTTGATACAGTTTCCGTTTTATACAATGTCTATATATACATATATATATATATGTGTGTATATATATATATACACATATATATATTTATCGCATAAGGGTATTGAATTATCTGCCGCAAGACTGTAATTTAATTAATGCAATTTAGAACGATCGTCTAATATAATTTGAAACGCGCGCTCTCTCAGATCCAGATTATATTGCATTACATAAATTAATATAACGCGATTTTAACTAATGCAATCTTTCGTACTCTTTTTCTAATATATTGACAGTCGTGCTATGTCAATGTCCGTTAAACCAAAGAGATGTGAATGTCTTACGATCGCATTTTGTTTTATTTTCCTCGTTCATTGATGATTTGTTACGTTATCACTCACAACAATGAAATCTGCAAATTATAGATTTGTATAATAATGCATTTATTTCGATTATCAAAGCACAAAGCAAGAAAGCTATTATAGTTTCACATTTGTTCAAATTCACATATCAAATGGATCTGTAACGTGTAACCACGACATTAGCAAATTTATCATCATAGATATTGGAAAATTTTCTTTTTTTCTGTATAAAATAAGTTTATTATTTACAGAAAATTACGCTTATTGTGCGGTAAAATAACTCTCGAGTTTTTCATTTTTTTTAAATCAAATTTATGTTGTTTGAAAAATTTGTAGTACCAAACGTATCGCTTGATGTGCAGTGACATTAAACCCATTTACTACGTTTTCCAAAAAAGCAGAATGATTTCTATAATGGCACTAGCAGCTTGTTCGCATTGCATTATTCTTAAGCATCTGAATGATTTATATAAGCACGTTGTGGTGTGTGTCGTTATTTCCATGATGTCGACCGATGTGAATTAAGACATTTGTTATACATTTTAAAAAGATTACATTTTTCGAGAGATTAAGTTCCGATTGATTTCAGTAGGGACAAACTATGATAATTCGACAAATATTTATATTGTATATGTTAGGCTTGATGACGTGTTATTATCGACATCGGTAATGCAGCGAACGAGGAAAAGCAAACTTTTGAGCATACTTTCTGTGATTCACAGCGTGAAAGGATCGCGATAAGCGGAGTAAAGAGGAGCAACGGGGAACCGTAAAAAAGCTCGACGGAACGGCATAGCTTGCAATGAAGAAACTTGCAATATAACAAGCAATAACTAAACCCCTCTTAATTCCATGTATATTAAACGATTATGTGGATGCTTAACGAGGATTTATTGAATTATAAACGAGCAAGCCAAGGGATAAGGTGAAATACCAATTTTACATATTCTTACTAAATCGTAAACGATTACAGTACATATAGCGACATACTAAATTATACAATTATGTATCGACTTAAAAGAAAAAGAACAAAAAATGGTATATATACATAACGATAGGCCGCCCGCGTGCGAGCGGGCGTGCAGACGCTAATCTAATCTACGTAAGTACGTAAAAGTTTCCAATTTTACACTACCGATAATAAATGACATAACGATAAGACTATATAAGATATATTGATGATTTATAATAATAATAACGTTGTACAGAATATTTATGAAAGGCCCGCTACTGGGGGGGAGAGCCGAGCATCCCCCTTTTCGCGTTCGCGACTGTTGCGTTGAGAAATTCGACAAACCCGTTCACAATTGCTCGATTAAGATTCCGAGGTGTAAGTTAATCAAGGGGAATTATCGACTCTCCGTCCAGCAGCGGCCAGACTATAATGGATGTTTTGTAAATAAAAAAAAACAAAACAAAACGACCGCGGAGCGCCGAGGCTGCGTTCAAGGAAGCGAATCGATCGATTGACGACCACGGCCGATCGATGGAAGGAACTCCGGGTCCGTCGGCGACGCTTTTCTCAAACGGAGACACGAGGGAGACGCGAAATCGATCGATTGCGCTTACGCACTCGAGCGATTACGAGAGAACACAGCTCGGTCTCGGGTACCGGGACTACTGGGTTCATAATGCAGATGGGGAAGAGCGAGATAGGAACAAAAGATAGAAAGTGAGAAATTATCCGCCACGAGGCGCGAGCGAAGGGCCGATAATCTAATTAATTGTGTATGTATACAAACAAAAATAAATATAATATTGCGATTATAAATATTAAAACTAATAAAGAATAACAATATATATTATACCCCTCTGTACATATAAATATATATTATATAATACGATGATTATTGCGTATATATGATTTATTATAAATATATATATACATAAATATAAATATAACTCACGTGAAATTCTCTCACATTATTATGTTTATTATTGTTTACTTATGATTATTGAAAATTATTATCATTGCGACGATGACGAGGATAATGCATGACGAGGAAGATGATGATGATGATGATGATGATGATGATGATGATGATGATGAGGATGATGATGATGATGACGATTATGATTATTATTATTATTACGATAATATTATTAATATTTAAGAAAAGGTTCACAACGTGCCGTGTGTATGTGGGAATAAAATATATAATATAATGGACATTGTCAATTCAATCTAACGTCTTTGTGGTTCATTACTCCCTACCTTTTTTTTTGTAAATTAATACTTTTCTCAAATAATTATAATACTTCTGGGCATTTCAAATTATTTTAAACATAAATTATACGAACATAAAATTAACGACAATTTTTAACATAACAAAGAATTTCTCCTTTAATGCTAATGGATAGTTTGTAAGATGCAAATTTTCATAATATTTAATTAATATTTTTTAATAATAAATTCCTGAAAATATGTTTATCTAGAATCTAGTATCTAGTGTAAATTTCTCTACAAACATACTATTTTAATATCCATAAACGGCCATGGTTTCTTTTTTCTGCTTCGTAGCAGAATGAATATAAATATATACGGCCGCTGCTATTTGCGGAGATGTGCTCATCACTGTGACTGTTCTTAACTGAAACTTACATTGCATGTAGTACCAAATCATGCATTTTCTTTATTTAATAGAGAGACGTAGTAATAATGATACGGAAAAAGAATAATTATGAGGAGACTGAAATTTGACAATATGTATCAATAACTTTTGATAGGCAACAGTTTGTAAATAGTCGCGTTTCTGATGTGTTTGACGATAGAGTGTATTCGTTACAGTAACGAAAATTTAGTAAATATGTTGCTTATTTATGGTGAATGCCATAAAAATCAAAGGTAAGCTGCAGCCCTCTATGCCGAACGGTTTTCTGATAAACAACAGAGCACACGGTTTTTTCAAGTTTTATATATTTATATAACAGAAAATAATAAAAGAAATAAGACCGTTACGATATACAATCATATATATATATATATATATATACAGGGCGTCCCATTTTAACTTAGGACAGCAAAATATCTCAAAAACTAAGCTCCATATACAAAAATGTTCCAGACCAAAGTTGTATGGTTTCAAGGGTTACATAAGATGGTGTCATTAGTTTCACCTTAAATAGTTGCTTGAAGGTCACGTAAAGGTCACCTTCAATTTTTTAAATAGAACCACCTACTTTTTATTACATATTCTTGTAGCTTATCTCGAGAGCTTTTCAAAACACTATAAGAAAGTATTTTTTCATTAAGAACTTTTGAAATTATAAGGCTTGAAAGTTCTAGTATTTTGATATAAAATACAAAATATCTTGTAAAACATCAAGTTTTCGGTAATGTTACCTTAATACTTTTATGCACAGAATAATGAGACGAATCAATTGATATGAAAAAAAGACATAGTTGCTTTTAAGAAAAAGTATGCAGATGCGTGTTGCAAATTACATATTTTTTCTTAAAGGAAACTATGTCTTTTTTTTATATCAATTGATTCGTCTCATTATTCTGTGCATAAAAGTATTAAGGTAACATTACCGAAAACTTGATGTTTTACAAGATATTTTGTATTTTATGTCAAAATACTTGAACTTTCAAGCCTTATAATAACAAAAGTTCTTAATGAAAAAATACTTTCTTATAGTGTTTTGGAAAGCCCTCGAGATAAGCTACAAGAATATGTAATAAAAAGTAGGTAATTCTATTTAAAAAATTAAAGGTGATCTTTCACGTGACCTTCAACAAACTGTTCAAGGTCAAACCAATGGTACTCATCTTATGTCCCCATTGAAACCATACAACTTTGGTCTGAAACATTTTTGTATATGGAGCTTAGTTTTTGAGATATTTTGCTGTCCAAGTTAAAATGGGAACGCCCTGTATATATATATATATATATATATATATATATATATATATATATATATATGGCTTTGATTTTAATTTGATTATATAATAGAATCTGTCAACATGGGATGTTACACGTTCCAATACGTCCATGACATGTATCCCAATAAGAAAAGAGAACAATTAATACTGTAAAAGATGCAGTTATTGCTAATCCGCATAAGAGCACAAGAAGTATTGCACATGACTTACAACTGACAAAAAACCCCACCATGAAACAAGTGTAAAACAAATATTTAAATAAATTTTTTCACCCCCTTGATCTTTCATAAAAATCAATTATTGGCATAAACGGATGCGGGCGAATACCATAATGTCAATGGCCCAACATTTATGCGGATGCTGCATAATCGCTACGGCGAAATAGTACAAATTGATTCCATGTGGCCATACAAACATCCGGACGTTTTCATATTTTCTCGTAAATTATGTTACGAAATATATCAGTAGCAAGGCGAATGGCCATGGCGAGTAGCCCTGGAGCCCCTGAATTACTACTGCATATAACCAAAGAAATTTAATAAAACCAAGAAAATTTAATGTCTCCTCCGAAAGATAGCCCAGTTTCTCCGCACGAGCCCCACTCGTGCGGAGGGTGCAGTTTGGAATATAAAAATTCCTGTGATCAGGTGGACTCGAACCCGGTTCCTCCGGGTTACGAGTCTGGCGCTTTACCACAAGGGCGGTCCCGGGGAACATCAGCCGGATGCCGCCCGGCAAAATATCCGCCGGGCGAGACAAAGCATAATGTGCCCTTTATAAATTTACAAACTTTGTGTCCTTTATCAATCAAACGTACGTCCCCAATTACAGTTGTACGTCCCCAATTACGTGTCGGAATCATCACTGATGATACAACTGTAATTGGAGACGTAAGTTTGATTGACAAAGGACACTTCACTTCCACTACACAAAGTTACTAAATTTTTTATTTGACAGCGGAATAGGCCTACTATAGAAAAACCACTAAAAAAAAGAACGCATCATGTGATAAAATTTAGTTCGTATTTTTGTATTTGTTTAAATTGTAAATTTATATTTATTTATTCTTAACAGGTTTCCGAAAAAAGAGGAATATCGGAAAAAATGGCTGGATTTTTGTAGGATTGACGAAACAGTTTTAAGGACCAACAGTTTTTGTACCAAATTATAAAACTCGTTTTCGGGTTCAAAAACCCGCGATACCTTTCGGCGCTTAAAAAATCCATGCCGAACGGTGCGGATATACGTTCGACGAGCGACGCGTATACGAGCATCAAGCTGTGCACGGACCCGAGTAAGAGGACCGGGATGGTCTACCATGGTCTACCGGAAGGGAGACGTGCCCGTAATCGGAAAGAAGAAAAGCGAGGAAACCAATGCGCTATTGAACGCCGCGCGTAATTGCGCCACTTACGAGGAGGCGATGCGGATGGTTGAACGGACGGACGTTGGATATTACGTCGCCACTCTGAAGAAATTGGCCACTTACTTCTTCACACAACACTTTGCCGAGGATTACTTTGAAAAAGATAATATAATTCAAGGAGTTGGGCGTTCAGTTGCCAAACCTGATGCCGTTCCAACAATTATCAAGAAGAAAAAGAAGAAGAACTGTTATTTTAGCAACATAAATAAAACTGAGGACAAAGGACACTTCGACACTGTATCTGTCGAAGATCCCACTACATCAAAAGATAAAAATTACTACATTTATATGTCTTTAATTGAAATAAATTGTAATTAATAAATTAATTGATCAATGTAGACGTCGACAACGTGGTGAGTGACGGAATCATCACTGATGATACAACTGTAGTTGGGGACGCAAATTTGATTGACAAGACACTTCGCTCTCACAACACAAAGTTAGTAAATTTCTTATTTGACAGTGGAATAGGCCTACTAGGAAAACCACAAAAAAAAAAACGCATCAACAATAGTACCTCAACGGGGTGATGTTTAATTGTTCGTAGAATTAAATGTAATTTTCATATTATTTTCGGATCCGTGTTATATGTTCCGGAATGTCCGCAGACTTATACGGATAAATCGAATTTAAATCGTCATATAAGGCAAAAACACATGAACCCACAAAACTTTCCGTGCCCACATTGCCCGTGCCAATATTTGCGGAAGGATTATTTAAAAGAACATATAAAAAAGGAGCATCCAGAAAGGAAAGCCTAATAATTGCGCAATGTTCAATATTCTTATCCATGGTGGCACTGTAATCTTCAAGTTTCATATATCGACTTCGTTTCCGGTACAATTTTTGAATTTTTTTTGAATTTTTACTTTGAAACCAGATAATTTCAAACTAGATATTCTGTCGGAATACAAATGTGTGCCTGGCCTTCTATTTGGTAGTGGTTCACGAATGACGAGCAAACCGTTGGGTTTCAGAATTCTCAATGCTTCCGCTAAGAAATCCTCGTTCGTGACAAATTGTTTGAAAATAGCAATGATGACGTCGAACGTAGATTCACCATAACTTTTTCCAGCTATTCGAAAACCTTGTGTAACATGTTATAGAATACAGAATAGATTAGCATTCTTTGCAACAACGTACACATAAACTTTCAACGTCACAAAAACCAGGTAAATGAAACATGGAGTATACTCACCTTTATTTAAATCTGATAAACTTGCAATTTGCAATTTGCCGGAATCTCCGACGCGTTGCTCGATCATGGCAATAAAATCTGCCATGTCATTCGAGGGCACGTCGTTCCCTGACACGACGAGAACCTCGTTTCCCTCCTTGACAAGAAACATTATGCCGCGACAGCGATTGACGTGGCAAACAATTAATAATTCTCAGGGAAAGCTGCAAACAATCAGTATCCTTTGTGGAGTACAACGTAAACGAAATTAGAAGAATAGCTAGTCTTCAGAAACCGGGCTTGCGCAAGATTGAATAAGCTTAAAACACAAATTTGTGTGTGTGTGTGTGTGTCCACTGAAAACGGCAGGAGCTGATATAAAATAAAAAGAAAAAGAAGATGCCAAGGACACATTGGACACATTGTCGGTGTAAAAAAAAATTGTGCAGTCGACAGTGTAAAATCTTGCACATGCATTGAAAACAAAAAAAAATGCAAAAGTGTACACAAGGCTTTACACAAACTGAAGGAAAGCTATCGAGATGTATCGAATCGAATCGCGCGAGGCGATACGATCGAGGGACCAAGTTTGAAGAATTTTCGGTGTTTTCATTACTTGTCATTGAACGGTCATTCGCTCTGTTCGCTCACATTCGCTCCACGTGCGCAGCACGGCAGCAAACTGTGCTCGGCACAATCGTGTTCGGACGTTTTTCCACGTGCGCATTAGACTAAACAAACAGTGGCGAAAGCGGCAGGAGCCAAAAGAAGCTAAAAAAAGAGATAAATAAAAAGAAGATGCCGAGGAGTGCAGGGGGCCCTTGTCGGTGTAAAAAGAATTGTGCGGTGGACACAATTTCCATTTTTCTTGTGGACACAATTTCCATTTTTCCTGTGTTTTTCTTGAACTTCCTTCTGCGGCAGCACAACTTTAAACACAGATTTAGCAGGATCAATTCAAACAGAATCAATCTCTGCAAAATCATTATCAGCAACAAGACTGGAAATAATTTTGCCAAGTTCGAGTTCTTCATAGATTACTGAAGATAGTATATCTGTAAAGAACAAAGAAAAAGAGGAAACGCGTAAAAAAACATTAAGAGATGGTCGTTATAAGGAATAATTAATTATTTTGTTTTGAGAACAAGGTCAGATGGCCAATAAACCGGAAATCCGGAACAATACCTTTGGAGCACCAAAGATGATGAACCGCAATGCACGAAGAATGCAAGCCTACAACGCCAAGAAGACGCAAAACTAGAAATGACTGGGCTGAGGAAGCGTCTGTAGAGCACTATGCTGTAGAGGGAAGAGGACGAAGTAAATGAAATTATAGAAACCGGAACTGAATATTTTCGTTCGGTCCGGGTCCCTACTTATATTACAGAACCTGAGATAAAACTCTTGCAGTTTAGGACATTGTTCCAAAATAATTGAATAATTATCAGGTATATCAAGTTTCACTTTAAAAAGATATAACTTCTTCAAGTTTCTGCACTGCGCTAGTAATTTCAACCTGTGATCAGCGAGGACAGCACAGGTCAAATAAACTTCTTCCAAGTGTTGATAAGAAAGCAATCTAAATAAACTTGCACGCCACCTCCGTCACCCGCCCGTGGCAGCAGGTCACGCTCGACTTAATCGGACCACTGCCACGATCGAAACAGGGCCACACGTGGCTCCTGACGATGCAGGACCGCTTCTCCAAGTGGCTGGAGATGCGCCCCCTGCGCCGCGCCACCGCTTCCGCCGTGACCACGCACATCGCCGAAGCGATTCTATTCCGCCACGGTTGCCCCGACACGATATTATCGGATAACGGCACGCAACTACGTTCCGGCAAACTCGAAAGAATGCTCGCCTCCCATAACGTCCGACATGTATACGCGCCGGTCCACGCACCGCATTGCAATCCGGTCGAGCGAACGAACCGAGTTGTAAAAACGATGATATCGCAGTATGTTGACCGTAATCACCGAAATTGGGATGAGCGCATCCCCGAGTTGCAATTCGCCTATAATACGGCCCACCACGAGGCTACGGGCTATACCCCCGCATACCTTATCTTCGGCCGCGAACCAACCTCCCCACTCAATCGGGAGAGCGCCCCGAATACCGCCGCCGCCCCGCCAGACGAGACGCAACGTCACCTCGAGGAAGCCTACGAACTTGTTCGAATACATTTGGCGCGCGCGTTTCAGAGACAAGCGAAATATTACAACCTGCGACGCCGTCAATGGACACCGAAGGTCGGGGAGTGGGTATGGAAGCGCGAATACCCACTCTCCAACAAAGCCGCCGCGTTTAACGCAAAACTCGCGCAAAAATTTCGAGGCCCCCTCGAGGTGCGGAAAATTATTTCCCCCGTAATAGTTGTAATAATGTTGATAAGTACCGTAGGCTTGTTGTATTTCAATATGTTTATTTAAAATTATATAATAATACTCTTAAGACATTCCTTATATCTCTGTCTGCCTCTACATGATGTCGCATCATCATATCCCCTCTGAGTAGCGCCACCTATACTTACTACAATAGTCGACCTGCGCGACAAAAGCGGCAAATGGATACGGCATATCCATATACAAGATTTGAAAACGGCCCTCCCCCCCCCGACAACCGAAAACACCGACAGCAAGAGCGACGCCGAAACCGACGCCGGCGAAAACAACGCCGACCCCGACGGCACCGGAGAAAACTCAGAGGACGACAGCAAAGCCGAAAATTAGGCAAAACAATTGCCCCCACTCTATCATAGGACTAACTAATAAATAACAGAGCCAAGAACGAAAGCTCACAGACGAGCCATGGCGTCCCAACCAGACGAATCGTCGATCCAGCGCGATATCCTTGCCGAGATAGACAAGATCCTCGCAGAGCCAGTAGAATACGATCCGATCTGCCCCGGATTCGGAACCACCTGGTCGAGATTATTCACCAAAGGATCCGCCGCCACCGCTGCCCTCGCTGAGAAAATCAAATCGGCATCGGCAGTCGCACCGCCGACACGGAAAAACGTGCCGATGGTCGGCTGCGCGGTACAACGCTCGGACGAGCAACAACGAAGGAAGACTAGAGTGGCTCACTACCCCGCCACCTCCGCTAAGCCGGAAGAAACCGCGTGCCACACGCAGACCACTGCCCGACATCACGGGCACCGAAGGGGCTACCAAGCCGACGACCGCACCAGCATAGGCCACCGGCCAACAACCCGCCGGCCTCGACGAGCCCGCCGCCGACCTCCCCGACCGGACCAGTAACACGACCACCGGACCCAGCCGCGGCAAGAATCCCCGCGCCGCCAGCCTCAGCCGACGTCCAGCCCTTGCGAGCAGAAGGGTCTCAGCCGCCACCCCCGATACCGGTGGAGGTCGAGCCCGGGGCACATAATCTGGGTGCCCCATTACCACGCTCATGTATCGCGACAGCATAAGATGCGCTCGAGGGGCAAACGGTGGCATATTCGATTCAACGCAACCGGCTCCGTACGAACCATCCGCGAGATAAAACCGCATACATAGAAGCGCCTGAATTCGCGCTTTGTTAAGAAGGGGGGTGATGTAACTCTTAATAACTCGACGTCTGCTTCCGTAACTATAAAATCATATTATCATAACAGTACTTACAATTTTAAAGAAAAAATTCATGTAACTTTTTCAAGACTGCTCGCAAGAGAAGCAAACAAATTTCAATAAAGAATACAATAATGTGTATTTTAAAAGAAAATGTAGCACACACACTTACAGGTCAATGGACACTTTTTGTAAATTCTTACAGTTAGCGAGAGCTCTGAATCCACTTTTGGATTGAGCAAAAAGTTCAAAAGCACAGTTTTGGCCACTTTTAGGGCAAATTGTTCACGCTGATTATAGAGAAAAACCGTTTGTCATTGGAGTATTCTATGGATACTGTAAACCGAGCAAACCTGATGAAATTATTCATCAATTTATTGAAGAATATAATAAAATTCAAAATAAAGGATTTCAATATAAAGGGAAAAAATATAAAGTCTCGATAAATGCTGTAATATGCGACGCCCCGGCAAAAGCATTCATGAAATGTATTAAAGGCCATACAGGATATTATGGGTGCGGCAAATGTTAAGAAGGTGAATAGAAATATAATCGAATGGTATTTCTTAATGAAAATGTTCCATTACGCACGGATGAAAATTTTTTATTACGACTTAATGAAGATCATCATTTGAATAATTCACCTTTCGAATACATAGCATTGAAAATGGTAACACAGTTTCCTTTGGATTACATGCATCTCGTTTGTCTCGGTGTCATGAAAAAACTTATAAAATTGTGGATTCAAGGAATAAAGGGTATTAAATTGCGTGCTTCTCAAATTAATCAATTGTCTACAGATTTGAAGCTGTTAATACCGTACATACCCAGAGAATTTTCTAGAAAACCAAGAGGTTTAAATGAATTGAATCGCTGGAAAGCGACGGAGTTTAGGCTATTTCTCTTATATATGGGTTTAGCTACTTTGTGGTCATATTTTCCGAATGATTACTTGAGACATTTTTATGTTCTACACCAGGCCTCGGCAAAAGCTTACTCGCGAGCAGTCTTGAAGGCGCGAGGAGTGGGGAATCCATCCCCACTTCTCGCGCTGTTTTCACTCTACACTCTACACTCTACGGGCCCTCGACCACTTCGAATTCGTCGAGCGCGTTATGCTGGGGCTATATACACTATGCGCGTTTTCGCGAATCGGATTCGCGAATCGTGCATTTGTATATTCGTGCTAAGCACACATGGTATACAAATGCACGATTCGCGAATCCGATTCGCGAAAACGCGCATAGTGTAGCCCCAGCCTTACGCATTTGTCTCGTTATCGAGCATTGTCTCCCGCGAAAGCTTTTCTTACGCACTGCAGACACGATTCATAGATATTGTTTTGTCAAATTATTGAGTTATATTTTCCCTATTTTATTTCGTTTTTATTAACATTATAATTGTATTTTTATTTTATGTAAATAATTTATGTTAACAATTTAAAAGCGGCGAATACGAGTCGAGCGCGGAACGTGGTGCGCAAATAAAACTTAAAAAATCATATATTCAAGTGTGATGAACGTTTCGGCTCTTCTTTCGAGCCATCTTCAGCATTTATTGAGATAAAAATATTCTATTCCTGCAAAGCTCGAGGCAGAAAGCTTTTTCTTGAGGAGATGTCGTGACAAGCGAGCTGGTACGCACGGTTATAATGTACATTTCCACTGTGAAAAGGAAAAATATATTTAGTCAATCGTTAAAACAGAAAGAGAAAGGAGAGAGCTCACCTCAAAGTCTGCAGAAGTCAGAAAAGTACAAAAATAGACTGTTTACAGTGTTTACACCATGCATACTTGTCCGTCATAAATAATTTATAACTTTGTTCGCCCTTCCCCGGCCGTGTACTTTGTTTATAATTATCAATCCTTGTTTCTGACATACGAATCTTCGACCCCGCCGTCTCATTTCGTTTCCAACCGACATACGTGAAACTTTATTTTAGACTCGTCTCTAATTTCCGAAATGTGCGACTTTTCGAATTCATCCTACTGCGACTTTTATATTTTTGTACTTCTCTGACTGCTGCAGACCTTTAGGTGAGCTCTCTCCTTTCTCTTTCTGTTTTAACGATTGACTAAATATATTTTTCCTTTTCACAGTGGACATCCCTCAAGAAAGGAGCTTTCTGCCTCAAGCTCTGTAGAAATAGAATCTTCTCTAAAATGCGTCGATCGAATGAATGTTCGAAATCCCAATTAAGAGATAAATGGGAATTCGATTACCTTTTTGTTTTAGCAGGCAATTCTGTAAAATGTCTTGTTTGCGGATTTGAATTATCAAATTCAAGAACGTTTAATATTAGAAGGCATTATGTAACAAAACACGAAGATTTGGCGAAAATTAAAATGAAGATCGCCGAAAATTGATAAAAAACTTAAAAGAAAGTATGTATCAAACGTCAGAACCTCATCGTTGTGAAATAAATGTGCAGAGGCAAAGTTTAATTGCTTCATATTCCGTGGCACTTGAAATTGCAAAACATAAAAATGCATTTACTGATGGGGAGTTGATTAAAAAATGTGCCATTAAAATGGCAAAATGTTTCGGTAATACCGACGCTGAAACAAATTTTCAAAACGTTTCATTATCCTGCAGAACGATATCAAGAAGAATAGCCGACATTGATAAATATTTAGTAAACAGATTAAAATTTTTAATAGAAAATAGTCAGTACTATTCTTTTTGTTTGGACGAAAGTACGGATATTAGAGATGTCAGCCAGTTAGTCATTTTTATAAGGATTGTTCAAAACAATTTTACCGTAAACGAAGAAATGTTATCTTTGGTTCCCTTGCATGGAACTACCAAAGGTAGTGACATTTTTAATGCATTTTACGAAACAGCTAAGGAATTTAACGTAGATTTTTCCAAATGCACAGCTATAGTCACAGATGGAGCAAATGCTATGGTTGGAAAAAATATAGGTTTTTGCGGTTTTTTAGGAAAACATAAAATCATGTGTCCGACAATACACTGTCTAATCCACCAGGATGCTTTGTGTGGCAAAATCATAAAAAATTCGGAAGGTCTCAAAATTGTGACGAAAATAACTAATTTAATTCGAGGAGGAAATAAATCTCTCACGCACCGAAAATTTGAAGGCGTATTTAAAAGAAGTCCATGCCGATTTTCACGATTTGCCACTACACAGCGATGTTCGGTGGTTAAGTGCAGGGAAATGCCTGCATACATTTTTCAACATTAGAAAGGAATACTCGAATTTTTAAAATTAGAAATAAAAACAGATACGTCTGAATTTGAAAAATTATTATCCAATCCTAAAATAATTAGTGAAATAGCCTTCATTACTGATTTAACTAAGCACATCAACGAACTTAATTTGAAATTGCAGGGCAAAAACAAAACAATTTATGATTTAATTCACTGCATAAATGGATTCAAAAATAAATTGAACCTATTTAAAATCGAAATTTCTAAAAGAAGAATTTGCGCATTTCCTTTGTTGCGCACAAGTGAAACAAGAATTTCCTACTGAAAATTTTGCTTATTTCACTAAATACATTGAAGAAATTATCAATCAATTTAATGCTCGCTTTCAAGACATTTCTTATTTTCAATCTAATCTTTCTTTGTTTAATAATCCTCTTCTTGTTTCAGTTGAAGACCAAGAAATAGAATATAGATTAGAATTGTGCGATCTGCAAGCCGATCCGTTTTTAATAGATCGAAATGAACGTGGAGATCAATTTTTCAAATTATTAGAAGAAGAAAAGTATCCTAAATTGCGAAATTTCGGGCTTAAAATGTACTCTATTTTTGGTTCTTCATATTTATGCGAAAGTGCTTTCTCTTCAATGAAGCAAATAAAAAGTAAAGAGCGATCGTCATTACAAGATAGCACATTAACCAGTTTAATGCGCATTGCTACAAGTTCAATTCAAATAAATTTAGAAGAACTTGTCCGACAAAAAAGATAATAATCAATAAAAATAAGAAATGTGTTAATATTATTATCTGGACTTTCGACGACGGTACATCCGTATGAATTTAATTCATTGTGTTATTTTACTTATTGACTGCGCCTTTTTATACACTACTTCGTCTCGATTATTCATGTAAATCTTTATATCGTTATGAATTTTATGTAACTTCGTTTACGCTGAAGATGACACAAAAAAAGTGTCGAAACGTTCGTTTTTAACATATTCATTTATTATTACAATTTGTCTGCGCATTGATTACCGCGCTTGGTTCCGATTGCCTCTTTTATTTCTTTTGATTTAATATTATTAAATGGACTAAATACAATTTACATATATTTTCAGAACGCTTTAAATGCAGATTAAATGCTTAAAATAAAAAAAGTAAAAAAGTAAAAAAAAGGCTTAAAAATATAAATACCTAAAAAAATAAAAATTATTCTGGACTATTTAATATTTAATTCAATATAAATTAAATATTGATAGTTCTATATTAATTTTAAAAATGCGATCGTACGTTGAATCATAACTATATAACTATTATAACGATTCAGAAATATCTAATCGACGCAACGTGGCGCGACACACTCAAGTACAGATGTATTTATTACTCCAACCGTGCGTGTACCGCTAGTGGGGGAGCGCTTCTTTTACCTACGTTCCTGAGTGCCGAGTTGAGTGGGTATGGTGGGGGCTGTCGAGACTTGGCGGTATGGTGGGGGTGCCGAGGCCTGTTCTACACTGTGCAATTTCTATTCTTTGCACTCCTAGCGATTGTAAATACAATAATAAATATGCATATAAATTACTAGTACATTTTGTACAAACATTTGAAATATTGTATTCTTTTTATTAGGACGTCGTCTATTTCAACAGTGGCTTGTTGAAAGAGAAATGTTAAATGACAGAGATGAAAAACTTTGTTATAACAAGATGTCCAATATGTAGGGAAACAGTCCCGTACAAGAAATTATCGTAATATTTGTACCTTTAATATTTTGATTAATATTTCACTTTATTTCAAATAAAAATTATGTTTATTTTTTATTCAAGGTTGTAATGCATTCCCTCCTTTACTTTTTCTTCCTGTCGTTATTGTCATTATTGTCTTCTATTGCTTTCAAAAAGTGTAGACAGTTATGTAAAAATGGAGAAGGACAGAATAAATTATTGTAAAGATCATTTAAAAAAAATTACTGAAACATCAAGTTTTCATGCGAACTTTGATTAAATATGTGTTCTCGTACAAACTTTGACTAATAAGCATTATCTCGATATATTTATGGCTTATTAGAAGCTATGATGACATTTATCGTAAAATCTATTATAATTGCAGATACCAGTGGAACAGGACCAAGTAGAAGAAATTGAGAACGTTTCAGGTACATTTTTAATAATATAATTGATTTACTTTTTATTTAAATATATATTTTTTTGTTTAAAGAAAACTTTCATATTATATATGTATATATATATATATATCATAATCATACGCCTCGGTATCTACACAGTCACACAAGCATAAATATTACATTAATGCGTTAATGCAAAAAATAAAAACTTAAATATATTTCAGTAACAATACGGTATGAATTGAATACTGACCGAGTGTGATCTTGGTAAGAGCCACAGGCTTCTTTAGATCGGTATTTATTCTATTTTTAAAGAGAGAGAGAGAGAGAGAGAGAGCTTATAGAAATAAATGCATGTTTAAAAAATAGATATTAATATATATTAATATATATTAATCACTTAGCCTTACTTTATTATTTTTACTTTTTATTATACTTTATTATATATATATATATATACTAACATTTTTTTTATAGGTCTTCCATACAACAAAAAAAAAATATACTAAAGAGGTGCAAAAGTTGCTATTACAGGCGTTTGAACATCTATTAAGAGAAGGCAGGCTGCCTGGCAGGAAACAGATACGAGCCTTGATAAAAGCAAATAAACGTTTGTTAAAGGACAGAAATTCGGACGCAATTACAGCGTGGCTGCATCGGCATCCAATATATCAAAAAGCAAAAAAAATAAAAAAAGTAATAATAATAAAGTAAGTATAATAAAAAGTAAAAATAATAAAGTAAGGCTAAGTGATTAATATATATTAATATATATTAATATCTATTCTTTAAACATGCATTTATTTCTATAAGCTCTCTCTCTCTCTCTCTCTCTCTCTCTCTCTCTCTCTCTCTCTCTCTAAAAATAGAATAAATACCGATCTAAAGAAGCCTGTGTCTCTTACCAAGATCACACTCGGTCAGTATTCAATTCATACCGTATTGTTACTGAAATATATTTACAAGTTTTTATTTTTTGCATTAACGCATTAATGTAATATTTATGCTTGTGTGACTGTGTAGATACCGAGGCGTATGATTTGAAAAAGTACATCGCTGAAGGAACGTATGGAATAGTTTTTAAAGATGTGGGTGCCACGGTAAAACGTGTTACAACGTAAGTATAAAAATATAAAAGAAAGTTAACGTCCTGCAAGGCAGGTATAGACGAAGGCCCGGAATAATCACAATAAAAATAATAAAGTAAGGCTAAGTGATTAATATATATTAATATATATTAATATCTATTCTTTAAACATGCATTTATTTCTATAAGCTCTCTCTCTCTCTCTCTCTCTCTCTCTTTAAAAATAGAATAAATACCGATCTAAAGAAGCCTGTGTCTCTTACCAAGATCACACTCGGTCAGTATTCAATTCATACCGTATTGTTACTGAAATATATTTACAAGCTTTTATTTTTTGCATTAACGCATTAATGTAATATTTATGCTTGTGTGACTGTGTAGATACCGAGGCGTATGATTTGAAAAAGTACATCGCTGAAGGAACGTATGGAATAGTTTTTAAAGATGTGGGTGCCACGGTAAAACGTGTCACAACGTAAGTATAAAAATATAAAAGAAAGTTAACGTCCTGCAAGGCAGGTATAGACGAAGGCCCGGAATGATCACAATAAAAATAATAAAGTAAGGCTAAGTGATTAATATATATTAATATATATTAATATCTATTCTTTAAACATGCATTTATTTCTGTAAGCTCTCTCTCTCTTTAAAAATAGAATAAATACCGATCTAAAGAAGCCTGTGTCTCTTACCAAGATCACACTCGGTCAGTATTCAATTCATACCGTATTGTTACTGAAATATATTTACAAGCTTTTATTTTTTGCATTAACGCATTAATGTAATATTTATGCTTGTGTGACTGTGTAGATACCGAAGCGTATGATGTGAAAAAGTACATTGCTGAAGGAACATACGGAATAGTTTTTAAAGATGTGGGTGCCACGGTAAAAACGTGTCACAACGTAAGTATAAAAATATAAAAGAAAGTTAACGTCCTGCAAGGCAGGTATAGACGAAGGCCCGGAATAATCACAATAAAAATAATAAAGTAAGGCTAAGTGATTAATATATATTAATATATATTAATATCTATTCTTTAAACATGCATTTATTTCTGTAAGCTCTCTCTCTCTCTTTAAAAATAGAATAAATACCGATCTAAAGAAGCCTGTGTCTCTTACCAAGATCACACTCGGTCAGTATTCAATTCATACCGTATTGTTACTGAAATATATTTACAAGCTTTTATTTTTTGCATTAACGCATTAATGTAATATTTATGCTTGTGTGACTGTGTAGATACCGAGGCGTATGATTTGAAAAAGTACATCGCTGAAGGAACGTATGGAATAGTTTTTAAAGATGTGGGTGCCACGGTAAAACGTGTCACAACGTAAGTATAAAAATATAAAAGAAAGTTAACGTCCTGCAAGGCAGGTATAGACGAAGGCCCGGAATGATCACAATAAAAATAATAAAGTAAGGCTAAGTGATTAATATATATTAATATATATTAATATCTATTCTTTAAACATGCATTTATTTCTGTAAGCTCTCTCTCTCTTTAAAAATAGAATAAATACCGATCTAAAGAAGCCTGTGTCTCTTACCAAGATCACACTCGGTCAGTATTCAATTCATACCGTATTGTTACTGAAATATATTTACAAGCTTTTATTTTTTGCATTAACGCATTAATGTAATATTTATGCTTGTGTGACTGTGTAGATACCGAAGCGTATGATGTGAAAAAGTACATTGCTGAAGGAACATACGGAATAGTTTTTAAAGATGTGGGTGCCACGGTAAAACGTGTCACAACGTAAGTATAAAAATATAAAAGAAAGTTAACGTCCTGCAAGGCAGGTATAGACGAAGGCCTGGAATGATCACGCTCGGTATCAAACGGAGACCCTGAAGAGCACACTCCGTCACAAAAGAGTTTTGTTGAGGGCCCTGGTAGTGAGCACGCCTTGACTGGTGAGCTTGAAGCTGTTAGTCTCTCTCTCTCTCTCTCTCTCGACGTGCGAGGTGCGCGACGTGTGCGAACGTGCTCCTCATATTTGATGAGATTTGAGTAGGAAGTATTGGTTTCTTAATTCTGAAACTTGCATCGCATGTGCAGATAGGGATGCTGTGCTAGTGAGAGTGTTGTCTTGTGGCAAATGCAGTCACTTGATGGATAATAATTAATGTGAAGTGAAACTTTTGCATGGAATGGGACGGATGGTGCCTGCTGATTCAGCATAATTAGGAGGTGACGTTGACACGTAGCCCGTAACGACATCGTGTCGACAGTGGCGTGTTGTGATATTGCATTTTCTTTGGAACTCTTAGAAGTCGATAAAGAAGAATTTATAATTATCACATGATAATGAGTAATAATGGAGGTGTTATGTAGACAATGTAAAAAGGGAATAAAGCAACAGCTAGTAAAATGCATACCCTGTGATAAAATATTTCATCCAAGTTGCCATAAATTGCATAAAGTATATAATTCGTCAAATGAATTGGTCTCCTGTCCTGGTAAATATGAGATATTTACTATAAAAGGTACTGGAGAAGCGAGTTCGGTGAAAGAACGCAAATCATCAAATACAGAAAATAATCAAGTAGAAATTTCCAGCATGGAAACTAAAATAGATTGGTTGGTGAAAACAGTGAAAGAATTAAAAGATGAGACAGCATGTAAAAAGGAGATCAAGTCAATGATAAAAGAAATAGTCCGTGAGGAGATGGGAGGCATTAAGAAGGAAATAGAAGAATTGAGAAAAATGTTGACGCAAGGGGCATATGGACCATCAAGTGGAGCGACAAGAAAATATAGCGATGTGATTAAAGAAAGGAAGGAAGAAAATATCCTGATTATAAAACCAAAAGTACAACAAGAGAGTGAAATTACGAAGAAAACAATTAAAGATAAAATTGATATAACCAAGATGGAAATAGGAATTACCAAATTAAGAAAGGGAGGTAAAGGAACAGTGATCTTAGGATGTGAGACGGAAGAAGAGAAGAATAAGCTAAAGGCGACGGTACAAGCGGCAATGGGCGAGGAGGTCAAGGTCTCTGAGCCACAGAAGAGGAAACCAAAGATTAAAATAATTAATGTTGGTGGAGAAGAAATGAAAATGGAGGATGATGAATTGATAGATACAGTCAAGAAGCAGAATAGAATTGGCGAAGAATCCTGTATGCACCTAGTGAAGAAAATATTAAGAGGAAAAAATAAGGATACGGAGCAAGGATCCGTAATAATTGAAGTGGATGAAAACACTCATAACTCACTAATAAACAGAGGAAAAATAAATTTAGGATGGCGAAAGTGTCCTATATTTAATTATATTAGTGTTAGAAGATGTTTTAAATGCTGGGGCTATTACCATATTGCCAAGAATTGCACGAGACAGGAAACATGCTATAAATGTGCAGGAAATCATAAGGCGATTGAATGTACGACAGCTAAGAAGAGGTGTGTAAACTGTACCTATAAGAATCAGACGTACAACTTGAAGATAAATGTTGAACACGAGGCGCTGGATTCGGAATGTCCGACATTTAAGAAGGTATTGGAGGAGGAGAAAAAAAGAGCCGGCTGGGAAGATGCAAAATAGCAACCACAGGGAGAAGCGGAATTACTCTGGTATACGAATGCACAGAGCTTCTTGGCGCATAAGGATGAAATTCATCATCAGATTATGAAGAGGGTGAATCCTGTGATTCTAGCGTTATCCGAGACTAGATTGACTGTAGAAATTGAGGATAGTGAAGTCAATGTACCGGGGTATAGTATAGTTAGATGTGATGCTGAAAATAGAAACACAGGAGGAGTACTGTTATATGTTAGGGATGATATTAAATTCAGAATAGTTGATAAGAAAAAGATAGTGTCAAACTGTTGGTGCGTGGTGATAGAAATGAGAGAGAATCTGTATAAAGGTATGATAGCAGTAGTGTATCATTCGCCGAGTGCGTCAAATGGCGATTTCGTGAGATTTTTGGAAGATACGGTTGAAGATTTAATAATAAAGTATGACTGTATAGTGATAGGGGACTTTAATATAGATATAATGGTAGATTCATTTTATACAAAGAAACTATTAACGGTGATGCAAAACCTAGGGATGAGGCAATACGTTGAGTGTCCAACGAGAGTTACAAAAGATAGTCGAACGATGATAGATTTAATTTTTTCGAATAAGGAAGTAAAGGTACAAGTGAATGAGAAACCTAAAATAACGGACCATGCATGGCTAAAAGTAGAATTTAATATGAATAAAAAGAGTAATAAATATAAAGAATTTAGAGGCAGGGACTATAGTAAATTTAATGTAGATGATTTGCTTAGAATAATGGAAGAAAGAACGCGAGCAATGGCGAGGCCCTTTGTCTTTTTCCGTTATGTGAGTGAGCAAGGTCAAGGACTAGATATAAGTATTAGGGCTGAGAGATTTGTTAACAGTATAGTAAGTGTATTGGATACTGTAGCACCTAAGAAAGAGTTTAAAATTCCGAGAGTATGGGAAGGGAAAAAGTGGTATTCGGATGAAATAAGAATGGCAGCAGTTAGGAGGGATGAGGCTCACAGTAGAGCAATAAGCTCAGGTAAAGATCAGGACTGGGAATTTTTCAAGAATGAAAGAAATGCAGTAGTTAAACTTATCAGGGCAAAAAAGAAGGAATATTATGAGAATGATAGATAATAATAGGAGTGATCCTACAAAAATGTGGAAAACTTTAAAAGAATTAATTAAGGGTGAGCAAAGGAGTTCAGAAAACATCGATAATGTAGATTTTGAAATATTAGAAAACATAGAAGAATGCAATATAGCTGATAAATTTAATATATATTATGTAAAAAATATTAGCAAAATTGTGCAATCTATTAGTAATAAGGGGATAGAAGGCACAGGTAAGAGACCTATTTATAAGAAAAACTCTATTTTTAATCGACACGTTTGGCAATATCATGACAGTTCGACCATTGATTTCGGTCGGATTAATCGTCACGTTTTCGACCATGGGATTTGGTCTTTTTTCTAAATTTTTATAGCATCTCAAAAAATTCATTCTTTAGTTCACTACCAATTAAGCGCTCCTTCTTTCACAAATATGATAAAATATGCCTGGTATGCTGCAAAATTAGTGGAAGAAAGAATCTTTTTTTCAAATGTCAACGAAATCTGCTTTCCAATAACGCTTGGAACTAAAGAATGAATTTTTATAGCATCTCGAAAAATTTATTCTCTAGTTCACTACCAATTAAGCGCTCCTTCTTTCACAAATATGATAAAATATGCCTGGTATGCTTTTTTTATTTATTTATTTTTATTTATAGACGAATTTATTAATAATGAATTACAATCATCTAATCAAGAATCAAAGGTAAAGGATAAAGAATTTTACTTTATATACCCCAAGGGGCCTTAAAGGGCGTTTTGAAGGGACGTACCCAACCCTAACCTCCAATTCATCCACTACCTTACTGTTTCCTCCTTTTGGACCAACGGTTTAACGTCTCTTCCGAAAGACGGAGCCCAGTTTTCTCCGCATCTTGCACGGAGGGGTGCGGCTTTTCGGAAAAAAACTTTTCCATGATTCATGGCTCTAGTGGACTCGAACCTGGTTCCTCAGATTACAAGTCTGGCGCTCTACCACTAGACCACACCGCCGCCCTTTTATTTTTATTTATATTTATTTATATTTATTATATTTTTTTGTTATTATGCTTCAAATTCCAGATGAACAAAATATATGCGTGCTTCCACGCAATATCTCAAAAATATTTAATAGCAGATTATACGTTTAAAAAAGAAAAAATTAATGGTAGAAATGTATCGCGTTGGAGTAAACACAAAAGTCATTATAATTGTATAGGACGAATGTATTCCGTTAGTCTAACACAATCTGAATTATATCATTTTCGCGGCATGTATCTATTATTACTCACTGTAAAGGGAGCTACAAGTTTCGAGAATTTAAGAACTGTAAATGGAGAAGTTTGTCAATCATTTTCAGCGGCATGTTTAGCTTTAGGTTTGATTGAAGATGATGATAAATGGAAACGAAGCTATGAATGAAGCTGTTGAATGGATGATGCCAAGACAGCTTGTCATAAATGGCTGACTTTATACGTGAGCAACGGCTGTAAAGATAATCGCGCATAGACGTTCGCGAAGATGGCCGGTCTCTACGATTTCACGTGGGAGCGGGTAGGTTATTTGTACGTATATTGCACTGTCAACCATTACATCCCGAAGAGCTCTGGGAAAATTGTAAAGTAGCAATGGCAGAAGATTATGTTCGACATTTTAGAATGTTACAAGGACAAAAGAAAGCATATGCACAAATCAATGCTATGCTTTGTCCTTGAGGTAAGAGTCTTGCTGATTTTCCATAAATGGAACTAATTGATAGAAAATGACGAAGAAAATGATTATACGACTATTGAAGAAGCTATGGAAGTTGGTATCAGGCAATATAAACAATTAAATGACAAGCAGAAAGAAATAGTAGATCTTATATTAAATAGATTAGATAATAATAATCACAATACTAATTGTTTTTATATCGATGGTTCAGGTAGTTCAGGGAAAACGTTTACATATACAACTATCTATCCACTTAGCCAAAATTCGTAATAAACATGTATGTACAATGGCTTTTACGGGCATTGCAGCGACATTATTACCAGCAGGAAAAACAGGTTCATAAGACATTTGGTTTGCCAGTTCCACTATTTGCAGATTCATTTTCCAGCATTAAAATTCAATAAAAAAAAGCTCAATATTTGGAAAAAAAAACATATTTTTATTTGGGATGAAGCGCCAATGGCACCACGATATGCTCTAGAAGATTATGGATTCGAACGATTATGGATTACGTGACATTATGAATATAGACTGTACCTTTTGGTGGAATAATTATATTATCGTACTAGGTAGTGATTTCAGGGAACTTCTTCCTATTAAGATACACGGTACTCGATGTGAAATTGTGAATCTTTCTATCAAGTTTAGTTCTACTTGGAAACATTTTACAAGTTTTTCATTTAACAGAAAACATGCGAGTTCTTCCAAAGGAAACTAAATTTGCAAAATTTTTATTGGATTATGGAGATGGCATATTAAATGATGTTAACGATAATATACAACTTCAAGACTGTTGTATTGCACCCATTAATGCCGATATTGTAGAAGATATATATGGTAATTATTCAGGATTTTCAATCCGTTTCGATCACGTATCGATTCGATACATGTGACGCCATTCCTTAGCCGCCCTCTGAACGAGGTAATTTCGTGCCGCACCCCGGTCACCTCCTGACCGGCGTAGTCTCTCTCTACTTTCAGATTTTTCATGTCAATCATTTTTGTCATTGCATCGTTGCTCGTCGCATCGTCGTAAAGGAGATTCTTTTGCACGTAAAAGACCATTTAGCGATTGAAAATAACATAGATATTTTTGCCTTATACATAATTCAAAATTTGTTTATGTAGACCGACACATTCGCATACAAATGAATCGCTTATACACGGACATATTAAAACAACGCTGCAATTTGGAACGGCAAGTAATGAAAAATTTTAATTCAATATCTGTGAACAATAAAAACGATCTAGATGATTCGCGTTATTATACAATCATATCTTTTTATAGATTAGCAGCGCAGCGGCTGCATCACTATATTATATAGCAAATAATATAGAGAAACAGACAAATCTACGAAGAAGAAACTCTAACCGTATTGCCTGAAAACACGTTACCTATAACAAAAGACATCCTAAAGCATGTACTGCGCTTAGCCTTGCAATCCATGCTCCCGACGATTTCGCGTACCAAATCATGAAGGGCCCAGGATATATGGCCATAATTTCTGGAGAAGTCGTACATATAACTAAATGTACCCCGGTGGAAGTAAAAATACGCCAAACTCAAGAATGTTATCAACAATTGCCAGTATCAAAAGGAAACGAAACATACTTCTTAACACCTCGAACGCATATACTTTTTAAAATAGGAATGCAAATCTCGTACAGTAGGATACTTCCTACAATGTAAAAATTTACTAGAATATTAGCACAAGTCGACGCACACTTTAAATGTTAACGTGGCAGAAGATATGATCCCGAATTTAAGAAATTTGCTCTAGGTATCATTATTTTTTTCAAGTCCACAAAATTACCGGGAATTAAAAGATTCAATTGCATTGCCTTCTGTACGTTCTCTACAGTTATTTACACAAAAATGGAATATTGAGCCTAGCATAAATAATAAAATATTTGATTGCCAACTGTTCGTGATTTATATACAAAATTTCATCAAGGTAGAGAGAACGTTTCAACAGCACCGGCGACAACAAAAAAAGCCGAAAACGCATGAAACGCGCAAAAAGTGCACGAAATAATTAAATCAGACCCTTATATGAGCATAGACGACATCACGAAGCTCATTCACAAATCTAGAAGAACTACAAGATGGATCCTCGAAAAATATTTGGCAAAGTATAAGATTCATTGCCTCTTATAGCACGTCATCGCATAATATGTGCAGACGAAATGAGCTTAAAAGCTCATTTATTTTATAATGTATCACGAGATGAAATAATTGATTTCGAAGACATTGGTGATAAAAATCATCTACACCTGCAAGTAGCGCTTTAGTTATTATGGCACGTAGTATTGCAGGTAATTGGGGTATAAAACGAGTTTGCAACAGCTCAACGTGCGCGGAACAGTCGGACATGTTTTGACTTAGTGATTTCCGCCAAAAATATTTTTTTTAAGAAGCGATCATAATGCGGGCTAAAATTTGGGACCATTTTGATAATTTTAATAAACGAGAAGATCAATTCGAAGTAGACTGCATTCATTGTTACATTGCAATCAAAGCAAACAGTAGAACGACGTTGATAACGTACATGCGTTATCATACGCAGTTGAATCATGCACAGTATGCCACCCAACTTGAAAGCGATCGTCGATTACCGCAGGACCTGTAAATCAATTCAAATTAGAGAATTATTATGGGATATGCCAGCTTTGTCAAACCGGCGGGATAAACTGTATACGCAGTTTTAAATACGGATGGTACCGCATTACACCAAACGTGGAATACAGCAGAGCACCTACGATAATGGAACCGATAACCAAACCTACCTGGCATCATAGCGATCCAGGATCCTTGGCTGCAAGCAGCATTTACACCAACCAGGACCTCGAAAAACTGAGAGACCATATAATGGTTTCCGCCGAAAAAATCGGAATGCTGAACAACGTAGCACGAGGCATAATGGGGGAACCAACCATAACACAAAGGATGTAAAAGACCAAAATAGACCAGAAATAACAAATTATATAGTTAGCAATTTATCAAGCAATTAACCGACCAGAATCCATTGCCCATCATCATCATAAATTCCTGTTTGATATTCAAGGATGGACACGTGTGGATATTTTTCCTTCGCCTGAGCAACGAATGCCTGCCTGTCACGCATGACGTCGTCGGACCACCAGTTCCGCTCAAAATAGATTATTTGCAGTTTAGGACACTGCTCAAGAATTGCGAAACTAGGTATATCCGACAAGTATAATTGTCTCAAGTTTTTACACAGTGTCAGTCCTTCGTAGACATTGAAAGTCACATTGAAACTTATCAAATTGACTTCTTCTAAGTATTCACAGGAAGAAAACAATTTACATAAGCTATGCTTATCGATAATTTCTGTAGACCTGTCACAAAAATCATATTATTATACGGCAAAAAGAAAAACAACATAACTGTTTCATAATGCTTGCAATAAATGAAAACACACACATTTTGATAAAGAATAATATGTGTTTTAAAAGAAAATGTAGCACACACGTACAGCCGTTGGTCCAAAGTGGTTCGAGTCCGTCTGAGAGGAAATTAAATTAAATTAAATTGGTTAAACGGTGTTGTCATGAGTGACTGGAGTGTAAGAGTGACTGAGAAAGTGTATGAGTGAGTGAAAGGAGTGTATGACGTGACTGATTGTGAGTGAGAAAATGAGGGGTGTGTATATGAAACGTGTGTATATGAAACTTGGCGTTCAGGGCTAAACCGGATAAGTATTTAATCTATGTTTTAAAATCCTGTGCTGCTTACAATAGGAATCATGTAGTAATGAAATTAGAAATGGGATGGTAAAGATGCTTTCCTGACCAGTATCAGACCACCGATATTTGTACATGTACATCATTGTCAGTAATTTTCGTAAATTCTTGCATTCGGCGAGAGCATGAATATCTCGCGATGTAATAGTATTGCGCGATAAATCTATTATTTCCAAGTCTGGACACGAATTTCTGAACTGTATTGTGATTGCGTCTAAAGAATGTAGTAATTTTTCAGAGAACATTCTTAAATTTAAGATACGCATCCGGCGAGTTTTTTGCAGTATTTTGCAAAGAGGTTCAGCTCTTATATTTGACTCTCCAATATCTAAATTCTCTAGAAATTCTAGATTTCCGAGACTCGAAACTTCTTGGTCCATTCCCTTCAAAGTGCAACAATTAAGATCCAATACTAAAAAAACAATCATATTTATGTACCTTTCAAATTTTTGCATATCTCTGAAATTTTTAATAGAGAAAATGTGTCAACAAAATCGCAGTTACATAATCGTAAGTGAGTTAAACAATCGCCGCAACTCTGAAGAAAGTTTACGAAATCCGGAGCAGAAATGCAGCTGTCTGTAAGATCCAACTGTTGTAAATATTTACATTTGGATGCAAAATAAAACAGAATTTTATCACAATAGAAGGATATGAATCCGTAGAGTATTCTTATTTTTAAATTAGTAAGTTCAAACATTTGAAGAGAAAAGGATCCTGTGTTAAATTATTAAGGCGTTTATTTACTTTGCTCATACGGCAAAACGACCTCATATCCAAGTATTTTAATATTATTAGTATTATTTCATCCTGCAAAAACAAAATATAAAATTTTAATACATGAGATTATATTATAATAAATTATTACGAAAAATAAACTTCGAATATTTTACAGGAAAGCGCAGAAAAACTGTCAAGTTGCTCCTTGGATTCTCCCGAAGAGAGTTTGATATCTTCTATAAATTTTACATAATTCCAATGATTTCTTAATAAAGGGTGATTCACATATTCCTTCTTAGAAAATGGCACATCTTCCTCCCGAAATACTTGCTTGTGCTGCGAGCTTGCTCTTGTGAAAACTCGTTGCTATGTCGCTGCAAGTAATATTGAAACACAAATTTATTTTCATTATTAACACTGCGCGGAGAGCGTGTTTTTAAAAGCGTATGTTACAAAAAACCTATAAAAATTCATTGTATCATCTTTGAGATTTCAAAAAGTGATTTCTACATAAGCCGGAACTGTTGCAATTTCTTTTTTAAGTGTCGAAACGTCAGGAGAAAACTGTAAAATGCTGAGATTATTTGATAAATAATGGCATATTTTTTTAATGTGTGGCTAAAAAAAATTGTTCAAGGGTTTTATAGTTCAATAATGGTACTTGAAAGGAAAATACACGAAGAGAACCTAAAAAAGTTAAATTATTAAAGCACTTGAAAATTGGTAATTTCGGTATACAGAAAAAATGAGATTTGAAGACAAAAGCAATTTTTAAAATTTTAAAAAATTTTTTTTAAAAGGTTACTTCTTATTTATTATTTATAAGTAGGATCAACATTAAAAAAAAAAAAAAACACGTAAAATGCAAAATTACTTATTCGTGGACAAAATTAACGAGGTAGAGCCAGTGATGCTAGACGGCAGACGGAATAGCATGCTACAGCATGTGGAAGGCATGGCTGTGCAAGGCACAGCAACGGACAAGCTCCTCCATCCAGTGTAGCCGACA
Source organism: Temnothorax ravouxi (assembly GCA_030770255.1). NCBI lineage: Eukaryota > Metazoa > Arthropoda > Insecta > Hymenoptera > Formicidae > Temnothorax > Temnothorax ravouxi. The sequence continues at coordinate 25,620 of JASTWP010001790.1, read as the reverse complement.
CGCCGAACATAACATGCTATTCCTGTCTGCCGTTTAGCATCCGAGGTGGACACCCTGGGTCTTTGAAGACACACAGTACACTTCGATTGCTCGGTATCGCGCAACAAACTATCGAACCTCAATGCTGCTTGTCAGTTACATGCCCATTATTACCAAGTTTTTTTTATGGAAGAGAGCCAACGTAAGCGCTAAAGCCATTCCCGTGGGAATCATAAATGAAAAATCGACTGTGCCTTAAAAGTCCCACAGTGTCCGCGCAGTGTTAAGAAAATAATATAAGATTACTTAATGTCGACAATTATAATACCTTTTATAAATAACGCAATATTTAGGAAATTCCTTTTGAAGATCAAGTATATCCAAGTATGCATTTTCATAATCACGTGTTGTATTAAAGGGGTCAAACAATTTACAGGAATTCGTAAAGTAATGCCAAAGGTAATGGTATATAGGATATGATTGCTTCTTCAATTCTTGAGAATTCTTCACAACAACGAAAAGGACAAAATCTCTCTGAACAAGAATGTCGTTGTGCCCGAATGCGGTGTAAGAGATTAGTTATACTCTCATCTTCAGGATTTTTAGGAAAAATCAATTTTGATGTACCAATCAGCATCACAGCATCTAGCTGTGTGCAAGAGTTGGATATAAATTGTAGTCTGAGCATTTTGGTTTTAAAGTTACAAGACCGTAAAGCCGGAGAAAATATCCGTGATTCCGAACGTCTACGTGAGAACAACTCTTTGAATAGTCGAAATATTTCGTAGCATTGAGGCGGTCCATTCCATAATAAAATCCACCGATCCTCATCTTCAGAATCTTGAGCCCAAATTTCAGTTACGTTCCCATAATTATATACTTCATATATAGAGATTCTGATTGGATATACAGCTTCATGAAACTCGAGATCTTCAAAATAAAAATTATAACCTTTTCTGAATACAAACATTTTCCTTAACAATATCTTATTTATCAATTCAAATGTTACATACCAATATGATGAAAATAATAATCTTTTTCACACATTGGTACAAAAGTATATGGCACTTGTTTCCGCCATGGAGATATTGAAATATCGAAATCATACGTTTCCTGTATTAAAGTACTAATTATTACCAAATGTTGTAGCATAAATTAGATTTTGCGATTATATACTTTCTACAGAACGGAAAATACACATACCAAAAGAAAATCTTCGTGGCTTGGAAAATTGCTAGGTGTTCCAATTATATTATTACGAATATTACTCAGGCTAGTAGTATTCTTACAGTCCTTTGTCGATATATTGCTATCCTTTACAAATTGATACATGAAATCAACATAATCCTCTCCTACCGCTACTCTGTCAGTATAAGGATATCTGACATCATTCTCGCAATGTGAGGAATGATAATTGGATGTCATATTCTCTCTCTTAAAAAGATGGAAAATATAAAGTAATAGTATAATAAAATGTAATAATGTAATAATCTTTGTGCTTTGGGTAAATATGCAGAATAGTAGGCTTCCTCACCGATTTCGTTGAACTTAGGCTTAATCGATGCGTTTTTGCGTAAAGCGAAAGAATCTGGCAGAAAAAAGTGTCGCATCTGTCCCGTGAAGCGAGATATTAACATGTTAAAGTTGACGACTCTCAGGTTATGAGACCTGTTATACCGAAGAGATGATTACTAATAAAGTCCTATCCCTCATTAAAGAATCTTTAGATCACGTGAGTGAGCATAAGGCTGCGTTCCCACTATACGCGTCGCGCGAACACGCAAAGAACACGCAACTAAAGATTCCCAGAGATCATTTATAAGTGCGCAAGAAGTTAAGGTAAACACTAAATAAAACAATTATGTTATAGAGTATTTAACAACCTATCACACAGGGCAGACAGTGGAGAACCGCAAACCAGAGGCATGAGCAAGAGTGATGAGCGCAACCGTAACCATTTTTTGGGTATCTGCAGCCAGTCCATCCGAGATTGCAGAATTTTACAAGACGTTACAAGACAGCGAGGGCAGTCACAGTCGAGACTCTGGAATTCCAGTAAATCCAGAGTATCCCGTCATTTCTGACGTGTATATACATTACCGGGATAAGTACATGGTGATACTCACGAACGAGGAAAACGTCAGAGTGAGGAAAACATCAATGGGGAACAGAGGTTAGAAAAGACGATCAATTCAAACGTAAAGGAAGTAAACGACGTGTAGAAAACTTTCCCGCCGTGTTCGTTGTGTAAAGCGAAGCATGCTTTCTCCGTCTGTCCGAAATTTACCGAGCAGAGTCCGAATCAGCGACGAGAGATTGTACAAAAGGAGAAGCGGTGTTTCAATTGTTTAAATCAAAATAAGCAAACGACACAAATCGACACAAGTGTTCAATCCAGATCCAAAAATGTGTCTACGATAAGGGCAAATGTGGTTGAATCTGATATTCTATCAAAATCCCTGCGGTGGACTAAGACCTATAACTGGGAGTTTAGCTGCATTGATCGTAGTCTAGCGGTAAGGCGCCAGACTCACAACCGCGAGGAAGCGGGTTCGAGCCCACCTGGCCGCTCGAGCGGTCTCTAAATTAAATTGGTGGCTTTCATGCCGGTTGGTCGGTCCACACTTGGTCCACACGTAGCAAAACTGCTACGTGTGTGTGCGCGACCATACTCTTGACAGGTTTCTTAACAAGAATGTCTTGAGACTTTTATTACCTAGGGCTGGAGCCCTAGAGCGCCCAAGCGACAGATAAGACTCCATCTTTATTGCGAGTGGACAATATACAAAGAGACGAATCAAGCAAAATATTAAAGACAAATTCTAATGAACATACATGGACCAAACAAGTAAAAAATGGAGAGATGCTTGCAGACGATGCCGTACACCTGTTCATAAAAAAAATGTCTACCACATGCCCTGCAGAAAATTGTTAGGGTATGTGTGCCAGGAACATTAAGCACAATAACGGCAGCAAACAAATCTACGAGATGTAAATTTCTGCATCCTATGTGATGCGATAGGCTGTCACTTTTTTATCGTAATCTTAAAAGCGGATAGACATACGAGGCATTGCATAGGTTGTGTCGTACTGGACTTATATCGGTCATATAAACCCAAAATGGCAGATGATATTTTTGAAACTTTACGTTATTCCGAAGTAACTTGCTACATATTTAAATATCCCAAAGAGCCACAGCAACAAGATATCAATAGTAAAAGCGCAGTCGAATATATTCGAAACCTTACCGAAAACAATTTAGACCAGTTGTTCGTGGGAGAAAACGTATATAATTTTACCGATGAGCAAATCCAGGAAAGAAGATTAAAGAATTATAATATGCTGTCGCAATACGACGCAGCACAAGAAAAATTAACTTCGCACGCTTCGGAAGTGACAATCGCGCGACCGGAGGTAACGACCGAGTGGACAACGCGCGAGCGACGAGAAACGAAAACAGATGCCGGGCCAAGCAGAGATAGCTTGGAAGAAAATTCGAAGACTCGGAAGAAGATAGGAAGAAACAAAAGAAAAGAAGATATAAATGTCCCGATTGTTTTCAGACATATACGGATAAATTCGTCGCGAATCGCGTGTCGAAAATTCAGACGCTTCTACCGAACGTGACATGGTGTCACGTAGCTACCGAGGACAATCCTGCGGATTGTGCATCACGCGGATTACTCGGCCACGAATTAGTGAACCATCCGTTATGGTGGCAAGGACCACCTTGGCTTAAGTTCTCTTCGGAAAAATGGCCGGAAGGCCTTACCTCGAATCTCGCGGAAACTCCGCTCGAAGAGTCGCCAATGTGTACGTAGCGAATCCTCCCGCACCGTGGGATCTCGCAGCGAAATATTCAGATTGGTCTAGACTCATTCGCGTCACAGCGTACATCATGAAATTCGTTCCTCGCTGTCGTCGCCGCTCACGTCTCATGGACTCGCCTTGTCGGCCCAAGAATGTAATCGCGCTCGCACATTCTGGCTAAAGACGATTCAATCCGAATTATTTCCCGACGAACTTACCGCGTTGACAAATCAAAAACAATTAAGCGCTAAAAGTCCGCTTTTGTCGTTAAATCCATTTGTGGATAACGAAAGATTGCTTAGAGTCGGGGGACGCTTAAAAAACGCTCCGATCTCATTCAACTTTAAGCATCCAATATTACTCGCGTCGCATCCGTTAGTGATCATTCGGCAAGCTCATTTGAGAACGTTACTTCTTCCACAGCACGACCCGCGCAATCATCTTACATTCGAGACCCGTCGAACCATGGATGATCCAAGGGGACGAGGAGTCGGACGAGGACGACACTCTGTCGCCGACCTTGTCCGACTTGGATGAGCTGCTGGAGGAGCCCGGCGAGGAGCCCGACAACGCCGAGGACCCTGACTACCAACAACCAGGGCCGAGCAACCGCGAAGAAACGTCGGTAAGATAAAACCCCTTCTGTCCTCTTTATTTTCTTTCATATTTCTTTAATTCATCGCGTAATTTATTGTCTCCTAATTTTTATTTCAGACTGCGTTAAACACGGTTTCCGGAGCACTTTACCGAACGAACGTAGAGAACTCACGCAGACACATATAAATACATATATATATAAATATATTAGTGATAGATCTCCGTTTGTGATAATAATAAAAAAAGCTCAGTTCCAAATATTATTTATGTCATTTAGCCCTACCCTACCTTCTTCCTACTTATCTTGTCCATCGACAGTAATCCCCCGTCGCGTTGTCCTATCCCCTTCCACTCCCTCGACGGTGTGCCACCTTGGCGCGGTAAGGGAGCCACCCTGCGCGTTCTCTCCGTCCATCATCCGCCGGGGCGGTATCGGTGGTCCAACCACCGAGAGGGCCCGACGGATGATCGACGCGGAGAACACGTAGGATCCAAGAGCACACCTTCCCCCCCCCCAGGGGTCGGAGACGGTCCTCGGGAGTTCCTCAAAGCTCTCCGGGAAGCGTCCCCGACACGGGTTTGGCGAACCCGAGGTACCCGAGTTCGGGCAGGCTGGGCTCGTTAGTCTTGGAAGACCACCAGCCTAGGGGAAGGCCACCCCGAAATCAAACCACCTTTAAAACGATGAAATGGAAACAATAAACAAAAAAAAAAAACGTACCATCCCAGGGTGACCGGACACCGAAAGGCGGTGGAGGCAAAAGAAAAAGTCCTCCAAGTTTCCGTTAGAGCTGCCTTTCCTCTCTTTTTATTTCAGAGGAGAACTTGGGTGTGTGAAGTTCGCACCCCTACTTTAAAAGTTTTTAATTCTGATTAGAATTCCGCTTCTTTTCGAAAAGTAAAAGAGTATTTTTATGTTTATAAAGAGTTCCGGCAATTAACACTTTAAAAAAGGCAATTAAAAAATGGAATGTTAATTTCACACCCAACTTTAAGACCGAATAATTCTGAATAGCTCATCTGAAGCATTTTGACGAGTACTAGAGTTCCTGAAAAAACTGCAAAACCTTAAAATTGTTTTAAAAAATTCATCATCAAAACGCAAATAACATTCACAGCAGAAATCGAAATCTTCTTAATCGAAATCGAATATCGAAATCGAATATCTTCTTAAAACTCCCATCAAAACGCCTGCAACTCTACCACTAACTAACTACTAGCGATCCGGCCACTAGTTAAGAAGATATTCGAAGATGCAACGGATGAAATTCGACCAAGACCCATTTCACACGTATCCAACACTACTGACGCGGGATATCCGATCGCGAAGTGTATGGATTAACATGGGAGCATTTACATGTTTGTCCGATAGCCGATTTGTGAAAACAAAGAAAATCGATCGGGTACCCAGCATCGGTAGTCCGGTGCCGGATACCTACGTGTGAAAACGTCTTAATCTTTTCTGTCCGTAAACGGTACGGGCACGGCACGGTTATGTCTAAATCGATCTTAAATTGGAGATATATTCACGGATGGAGTTCGTTAATACGAGTAATATTGATATAAATCTCGCAGCATCGATATATACGCGTATAATCGGTTAAAGATCCAACGATAAGATTCATCGTAAACAATATCAACGAGTAAAACGCATAATTTAATGCATCAAGTACATACATTCATGGCGTATTAAAAAATTGAAGAAAGTTACGTGCAACGTGCGTAACTTTCTTTCATTAAAAAAAATGTATAATTTTATAAATAATGAGAAATTCTTTTTCGGCTTTTCTATATACGGTTAATTCACTGCAAAACCAAGTGTGTTATTTTAACTAAAGCTCTTCTTACACATTTCTGTCGTTTTGAATGATGCCATTTAACACGGTTGAACATATTAATACGATTAAATCGTGTTGATTTAACACGCAACAAAACATGTAAAACAAGCTTCAGTCAAATTTAACGTCGGATGTCATTTTTAAACGTTTATGCGTGTAGAAATAACACACTTGAATTTACAGCTGTCTGTGTACGATAAAACGGCTTGCAATTACAATTAATTACAAAGTATTCTATACATATAATCATTAGTCTATACACTCTATATAAATAAAAAATGGTATAGTTACTATAGTTGTCTCTACGCTATTAAATATTAAAAGATAAATTTAAACCAATACCTTGAGTTAAATAACATTTTGTTCTTCTTAATTACCATGTGTGTCAAAATTTATTATTTTAACACAAAGAATGTTATTTTAACTCCATTTATTAGTCAAATTAATAATTAAATTAACATTGTTTTAGTTAAATTAACGATATATTGAGTAGCAGTAGCGACTTATAAGAATGGTTAAAAATAGCTTAATTTGAGTATAATTTGAGACACTACGAATTTACTTCTTACTTTGCGTGGCCATAATACTAGAAGCGAATTCACGCCGGCGAAACTGGAAACGATCAGTCAGATTACGTGATCGGAGGCACTGTTGGCCGTGTACTAAACCCGCGGCCGACCGACCGGTCGCTCGCCGATCCGCGTTAAGTACGCGATCGCATATGCACGTACTCGTTCTCTCGGTCGGACCTACTACCGGTAATCACGCTGGCCACGCCGGTCCTCGCTCCCGTCCGCGTTGCGAACAGAGGCAAGTACTACTATCCTTTTGTAAATCGTGGCAGAAAGGAACGCGAAAAAAGTGGCGAATCCGTGTTAGAATCCGAAGATTCAAGTGGCCTGAAAACTACGCTGGTGCAAGCACTGTCGTATTGTATCGGAAGAAGTCAGGCTGTCTTAGGCCCTTGATTCTCTGCACGAGTCTCGTTGGGCCTGGGGTCAGAGTCCGTTACTGGTCTGGTGATGCGAATATATAGCGTCTCCTAGTCAAGTCATGCGCCCACCTCCCAGTGGTTTCGCTGAACCGCTGCAATGGGGCTGTTCCGATTCAGTACGGCTCGGTCGCAAGATCTGATGTCGGCTGGCCAGCGCGTTCTGCAGTAACCAAGTGGCGTCAATGGCGATCTGACTGCGCCTCTAAGAGCCTGTAGTGATACGGGCCCAAGTACCGCTGGTGAGTTGTAGGAGCCAAGGAAAAGCACGATTATCTGGGAAGCTCTCGGCTGTCAATCCATTTGCTCCCCAACACGCAGTAAATATAAAGTTAAGAATGAATCTTCACCCGGGTTCTCGGATGGTCAGGGCACTGCACGCACAGATGCGAGACTTGATGACTCGGTTAGTGCGGAGACACCCAGTGACGCAATCACTGGCTCCTCGAAAGTAGCCGCTAGTTATCGGGTATAGAAACGATTACGCCTCTTGACGCACGAGACTCATGCCACGAGTAACCGTGGCCTTTCTACTTATTTGTAAGTTTTATAGCACCTTAATCCTCCTCAGGATCACATAACGGCCAAGAACAAGTCAAAAATAATAAATACATACTCGAAAGATTCAATCCAAACTCGGCGCTGATTGCATCAGCAATCTTCAAAAATTATTCAGGATAAAACACGTCCGAACATGTCCTACGGTCTCGACGAAGACTTGCCCCCAGTAGCCGTGTCAAATTAAAATAGAAATAAATAGTAATAAATTATTTCGTGAATGGATATCCATCTGTGTCAAACGCAGTGCACGGGCACTGCGTTTCAAGCATGCCCGGCGCCGGAGGTCGACTCGCAACGGTGGCGGGAATCACGTCCGCTTCTCCCACGTTGCAAGGCCGGCCAACTTCGACTCCCCGGCTAAAGTAAAAGATAATCGCATGCTTTAGTGAGCTTGGAACCCTTAAGGGGGGTCATTCGGCTGATTCGATTCGGAGTCATAGGTCAATGAAACCCCTTCGTCGGGACTGGAATCCGATTGGGCCTGATAATCGATCGAATGATGCTTTCGCTTGAACCGTGACTGATCCGTCTCGCGAAAACCCTTCGCGAATGGATTGTTATTGATCTTCAACTTCGTGATGTTCTCGTTTTGGTATGCCGTCACCGCGACAAATTCCGTCTCCTTGAAAGCGAACAACGCGGTTAAATGAGTAAAGAGCTCGTTATAGTTCTTCGCATCGAAGCAACGGACTATCCAGATCCTAGGAACGTATTTGTACATCGATGTTAATACCACGTTATTATTGGGGTCGTTGATGTTGTTCGTGAGCTTCAATTTATTGAAGCTGATCGGATTGTCCATCCAGTGGCTCCCCGTTGCCGGACTCTCGGGATGCTTATAAATCCTATAACCGAAGGGCTGTTGCGGCTCTACCGGCCCGCAAAACTCCAGCCATATTGCTGTTCTTGCCCCCGTTCTGGTATCCACAGTACTTGTGGCGGCGATGGGAGGCCGGTGCTATCTCCATGAGAACATAATAATTCTCACGTTTCTCCAAACCGCTTACGTTTATCTGAACGGACGGGAACATGCGCCGACCGCTCTTGGTAATTATCATTTCTGTATTATTTTCATAGAATTGCTGCCAGAGGTTTCGATTAAGCAGCTCCACGTTGACTCCGCGCAGCAATGGGGTTGAAATACCCATTCGCTTGAATTCATCCTCTCACCTAATTTGCGTTGTAGAGCAATCGGCAATGCCAGTTGCATATTCAGTTCCAGGGGCATCAGTGCGTTGTTTGGATCCTGAAGAAACATCTCCGATGATCGACGTTTCTTCTCCGACACCGTCGGTATAAGGTATAAGACAAACACGGAAATGCTCAGAACAAACGTCGAAATCACGTGCAGTTGTAGAATGAAACTGAGATGACCAGGTTCTCGCCTACCAGTGACCTACCACGGGATTAGTGCAATCCGCCGAAACTAGGCGAACTATATGTGTCGTCGGTCGTTCGGCGCCAACACATGAGACAACTATGTGTCCATGAACCTTTTGTCCTTTCTGCCGCGATTCACAAAAGGTAATATATAAGGTAACAAATAACGTTCACATAATTTTAAATGCCATAATCACACTAATCTACTGAGTCAGTTAAAATAAATATTAACTCATTACGCGTTGTTAATCGATTTGTCGTAACTTTCTCTTTCTTTAACCCTTTAGGAGCCACACATCGATCCTGCTGGAGTAAAATGTTATAATTTATAAGATAGTCTTAAAAGACGTCCCTGATAAAAGTTTTTTTAATTTTTTTAGTTTTTTAGTTTTTTTAAGTTTTGTTTTTTTTGTTTCTTTTATTTTCTTTTAATGTACATAATTTACAGGCCTCTAAAAGGTTAAAAATGTTCAGATACTGTCTGTTCCTTTTCCGGGTAATCTCAGTAGAGACATCCTGCACTTCTTCAAGCTTCTCATATATTATACATAGAGGAAAAGTCCCCTATTATGGGATAGGATCCTAATATGGGATATTATGTGATAGAATCTCATAATTGTCTCTGTGGAACCTATTAGTTTAGCAGAAACCTCGCTATCTCATATTAGGATACTATCCCATAATAGGGGACTTTCCTCTATTTGCCTTTCCGCTGAATCTTGATCAGTCAAACTGAAGATATTAAGATTCTCTAGTGATTCAATAATATTACAACAACGTTCAGACGAAGAAATTATTAGATTAATGCGTATACAAATGGCATCTTTTATATACCTGTCTTCTTTTATATACATTTTACATTAGTGTAAATGTACATTAGTAAAAATAATTTTGTTACACCATTAAAATAATTATAGTAAGTCGCTGAAATAAAGTTCTGTAAAAAATTTTGACATTTTAGCAATCAGTTTAAGTTCTACATAATTATTTTGATGAACCAACAAAATTATTTTCAGATCTGTATCTAGCTAAATTTTTAGATACTTCAGCAAAACTGTTTTTTCCGTGTACTGCATATATATGGTTTTTTTTAAATAAAAATATGAATTATATCGATTTCTTCGTTGCTATGCAGCATCGAGAATGCAGCAGCACAGTGCTGCTTATTAACCCTAGGTATGCACAGTGAAGTCTCCAAGACCCCAGCCCAGCTTCCTTTTTTCGCGTTCGTAGAAACTTTTGTCTCATATATTCTTTTCTTTTTACTCGTATATTTCGAAACTCTTTAATTCAATCGACTTTTATGCATTATGGGCCTATTCCTTGATCGATTCTTGATCGATTTAAAAAAAAATAAACAAATAAACTAAAATTTATTTTTACTGCAGTTACGATGACAATGGGATGAGGTCTCCGAGACCCCACAGTGTATAAGTGTATAGACAAAATAAGACTGTGTATACCTAGGTTAAAAAAGATAACATGCAATTTATTCACGCTCATGTACAAAGTAACGTCGACTACGCAGAAATTATTGATAATGTTAGTACGAGTACAAAATTCGGTTTTGTGAAGCGCAAACGAAAGCCAGAGACTTGCAGAGTTTCTTATTCACGCATCATGGAAATGCACGCCCTTAATCTACATATACGGAAAGAACGGTTTTCTGTTTGAAAAGAATTTTGTTGCACCATTAAAATAATTATAGTAGGTCGCTGCAGTATAATAATAAGCTGTAAAAATTTTGATATTTTAGTAATCAGTTTGATTTTACATAATTATTTTGATAATGCAACAAAATTATTTTCAGATCTGTATCTAGCTAAATTTTTTGATACTTCAGCAAAACCGTTCTTTCCGTGCACCATTCTTCTGTACACTCTTTACAAATATAGAAAGAAGATATCAAAAAATAAAAATGCGTTAAGTCATTACAATGTTAAATTTACGTAAAAATCCATGTACACGGGGAATCTCGAGATTTTTCTATTTTCTCTCTCTCTCTCTCTCTCTCTCTTCTCTTCTCTTCTGCGGTAACGAAAACTCACGTTTTCACGCCAAATCGCGTGTTACGATATCGTATTAAAACTTTTAATAAACGACTGTTTTGGCCGAACTTCAACCGATGACATAATGTGCGCCTTTAAGTATCAAAATAAAAATACATAATTATACTCAATGTATACAAAATAGAAAACAATAGACGTTTAGCTTGTACACGTAAGTGAATCTTGCGTATCATTAATGTATATATTATAAATGTGTACTTGGCGTCTTTTTTTTGCCTGTTTTGAAAATTACATTTACGTGGTATCATTAACAAAACGATATTTTCACAAGCTCGGACTATTCAGTATATCCGCTGTAATCTACTTTTCATTAGAAAGTACTCTTTTGTTAACTATTCATCATCATATACTGTAGGTACCAATAAATTCTAGATTTAGTAAAAACACAAGATAAATGCTATCATTTATCAAAACTCATTTAACCGATAAGCTTAAATATGCAATTAATTATATGGACTTAATTTTAATTGTCATATACAAATTATCTAATTCTCTAATGAAAATTCGAACAACTAATTCCACTTAAAAATGACTAAAAGTCTAATACAAAATTTAAATTTGTATAATATAAAGTTTATCTTTATTTTGCATATAATGGAAAAAAATCTTATTAATTATTTCGGTTCGTGCGAAGGGAAATTATTTAATTTTCAAATACAAGTAAAGTATAAAGGTACCAATACCCGATACCTTTAAGACACTTAAAAGTAAGGTAAATGCATCAATGCTTATGTCTGGATACCTTTAAAAAAATATAAATTTATGGAAATAAAAGTTTGGATACCATAACTAAAGATTCAAACTACAAGAAAAAATATTTTTGTCTTAATTCGCGTTATACTTATAAATAAATAATAAAGGTGTCCAGATAGAGGTACATGTCCGAGTATTGGTACTTTTAGCTTAATTTCTAAATATTGAGCAAAACATAATATATTAACTTCTTAATGGCTAGTTAAGAAGATTCGACTTCAAGGATGCAACGCGTAAAATTCGACTAAGTCAGCATACAATTTTTTTTTTTTTTTGAAAGTTCTAGACATTTTGATAAGAGTTCCGTTTTTTAGTAGAACTCTAAGAATTCTGAAAGAAATTTCTATGATCGAAAACAATCCGGTCACTAGTTAAGAAGATATTCGACTTCGAAGGTCTACCGTGAACGTCATTTGCGTAAGTTTTGATAATGATTTTTTAAAACAATTCTAAGGTTTTGGAATTTTTTACTTATCAGAAACTCTAGAACTTTTCGAAAAAAAAAAATCAAATAAGCTACTTAGAACTATTCTGGCTTAAAATCAGACATCTTTTTCATTTTTTGTTTTTTGAAAAAAAAATCAAAAAATCTTTTCTTTTATCAGGAACTCTAATCGTCAAAATTCTTCAGATGAAACTATTCAAACTATTCGGTCTTAAAGTTGAGTGTGAAGTTAGCACCCCATTTTTTAATTGCCTTTTTCATAGTGTTAATCGCCGGAACTCTTTTTATAAACATAAAAATACTCCTATACTCTTCAAAAAGAAGCTAGAACTCTAATCAGAACTATCGAATTTTAAAGTAGGGGTGCCAACTTCACACACTCCGGAGAACTTGTGACAATTTTTGAATGTGCATTATTTTTACTGGAAGACTTTCATCTCCTTGGAATTTAGTTTACTTGTTTTATTATTGGACTCTTTTCCAACAGATATCGTATTTACTGCTCTTTTTGGAGTCAACCTCTATAAAATTATTATTATGTCAAATTTATGTAACAATATCTATCTAAAGATTTAACGAAATTGAACATAAGCGTATCTATCTTAACTACATCTTCAGATTTCTTAGGGGTATCTACATTTTTAGCACTGCTTATCTCTATGCAAAAATTCTCGCTTTCATTTTTCTTGCTTGTTTTGGATTGAGAATCTTTCTTAACTTTCACGAGTGTGATGTCATCCTCAGAGTCAGACAGAACGGAAACTTTCTTGGACTTTTGTAAGACTTGCGCGATTAATAATATAAATTGCATTGTTGCGAACAACAAAGAAAATTATAAGGGATTTACAAAAGGAATACCTAAAGGAATTGCAAAGAAATAACCGTGACAAATAAAATAAATGCACAGATATGTAGCAATGATAGAAGGTAACACCTTGGTGCGCTTTGCGGACGATTTTGGTTACTCTCCATTCTCGTCTGACAAAATGACGCGTCGCGTCTGAAGCTTCGGATCGACCGGCTCGCTGTTCTTCTTTTGGGCACTCGCAACCAGGGAGAACCTTTTCAAACGCCTCGATTAACTGCAGGATAGTGGAATGTAAAATTCCAAAATTGAGGTGCTAACTTCACAGAGGTGTAACTATTACCGTTTGCAAGTAAATGCATTCCGAGTTTCATTGCTGCCACAATCTATTTCGGAATGCTGATTTCAGCAGCAGTACTGTCAGTACTTTCAGCGCATTTCAGGAAGAAAGCCTTAGTAAATATGTTGCTTATTTATGACGAATGTCATAAAAATCAAAGGCAAGCCGCAGCCAGCTAAACAATGTATGATGGAAAAATTCCAGTTATCTAGATACAGAAGTTAAGGGTTTTTATCATAGTACAATATTCCCGCTCTCCTTTTAATAAGAAGGAAATTAGTAGTCATTAACCACCTCGTAGCAATCATTACAATTTGAATTACTCCCTAAATAGGAAAAACATTGTTGCATCTGCCGTCTGCAAATGCGACGAGGCAGGATATCAATCACGTAATTTTCTTTTGCCCGATTACAAGCCTTAAGGCTTCATTTTAATACGTTTTTTCAGAAGTGAGTCTCCGCTTGCTCCTATGGAATTTCTTTCCTCTATTAAAAACTCCTTCTGTTAAATTGCATAGACTTCTTTTATCATTCTTCAACTCCTGCAACATCGACCTATGACATGGACGACCACATACTTGACTGCTTTCTATACTAGTCACTTCAAATTTAGCGGATCTGGAGTACCCCGCCATGATTTCGGTCTGGTGAAACGGCGTTTGCCGTAGAAATAGACGTTCTGCGGCTGCATACGACAATACTGATGCTGGCCAACTTAGACCCGGAGGACTAACGGCCATTATTTGAAGGAAGAAGAAAAAAGAAGAAGAAGCAAGCCGCAGCCCTCTGTGCCGAACGATTTCCTAATAAACAACAGGGCACGATTTTTTTCAAACTTTATATATTTATATAATAAAATTTGTCAATATGGGATGTTACACGTTCTAACATCTCCACGACATGGATTCCAACGAGAAGAGAGAACAATTAATACTGTAAGAGAAGTAGTTATTGCTAATTCGCAGGATGCCCCATTCCATCCCCTACTCAACAAAGAACCAAAGATGAGTGGAAGTCGTGCCGGTGCGACACTAGCCGGATGCGTTAAGTCAGCAACAGGCAGGTGCACATGCTTAAGAAAAAAATCGCCAATAGCCACGAAAAATGTGGGTGCCACGGAAAAACGTGAGATTTTATTACGTTTACCTTATGTATCATGGGAATGCCTTTGTATACTACTTTTCAATACAATCTTTCTTGACTGTAATATATTCGTTCTATCATTTTAAGAAACTTCCTGGTGTTTAAATCAAAGAGGATTCTATATAGCTTGTCAAGTCTGTATAGTTTCAATGACTTTGTCGTCATTATTGTGATTTGGTAATCGGACCGCTGAAGGAGTTTTTAGGAGGCAAAAAATTTAACGCTACTGACAAGGTCATTGAAACTATATAGAGTTTGTTTGACACAGTTATCTCGCATCTTCTTTGACTTAGGAATCAGGAAGCTTTTAAAATGACAGAACAAGTATATTATAGTCCAGAAAGATTATGTTAAAATATAGTATATAAAATATTCCAGTGCTGTACATAACATGTATAGAATCAAATTCCCATTTATATTTAAACTACCTTACATATTATTATGTTATGTAAAAGAAAAACTTTTAGTAAAATGCTTATTTTAGACGTAATATTTTATATTTTACTTCTATATTTTATGATATGCTTAAATTTGAATGTATAGTTTAAATAAATATGTGTATTTTACAGGTCTAACAGTAAGTGAGAGAACAGGCCTTGTATGATATCAGAAGAGCAGTGTTCTTAAAAGATTAATGCTGTAAGTTTTTTCAGCTTCAACAATCCTTAAAAAATTGAAATATTAATCGATTTATCGTGAGATGATAGCTACAAGTTTATAGCTTAACAATTATCTTGCCATTTTGATTTCAGTTAGACGGCTAGAACGAAATTAGAAAGTTGTGAAATTACGAAGAATCATTAAGACAGCGTATAATATAATACATTTATAATGCCACCAAAAAAATTTATTGAAAAAGAAAGGTCAATACAGGAAATTTTACTGGAAAAATTGAATTATAAAAAGTAATAAAGTGTAAAATATGTAAGAACTATATTGTGATACCCTACGAAAATCTGAGAAGCATTTTAAGATCACACATACAAAGACGTTACCCGATTGTCCAACATATGTTATGTGAAATAATCATAATTGCAAAATTATAATTATTATGATAGGAAAAGTACATTTATGTGGTACTTTACTGCAACTCAACTGAACGGTATGCGTAAAGATACACACGAGGCGATCTCGCACTCTTGCGCTTGCATTTGGCACAAGACACACTGCCTTGTCTTTTAAATAACACTTTGACTAACAAATTTCAGACATTAATGGTGGAAATAATTTCCCTGCGACAAAAACTGCGGGAATCGGAGGAATCATTGTGCAAATCTTTCGCGTGAATTGACAACTGTGGCGGCTGAATCATAGCAGCGCCACGGGGCACCGCGCCGCGATGCTACGCGCCTGATGAGCCGCCGCTCGGGCACGCGTTGTATTGCAAGTTAGTATGTAAAGTTAAGGTACGAGATGCATTACGGGGTTAATCCGCGGTTATACGCCGGACCGAAGCTCACCGGGGAGTTTCGCTGTCCAATCGCTTTCGAGGCACCGCCATTCCGATTTGGAGTTTTGGAGAGCGGACTCGAAAACCCCCGAGGCGATGCATGGGGATTGCTATTTCAGCGCTTCCGCCGCTAAAGCGATTGTATGTCTCCGATCCAAACTTTTCGCACGGTCATGTTCAATCTGATCAAATCCGGTCAATCACGGTTACCTGGATGCGCCTTTAAATATGCGCTCAGAGAGAGGATACGCGCACTATTAAAACAGCACGGCACGCATAATGCGAACTAAACAGCATAATGACGGCGCACTTCATCCCATCGATTCTGAGGAAACATATACGTTTCGCAATATCTCGTGTTGCTACTAAAAATTTGTCTTGATACAATTCCTAAGTATCTTTTTATATTATTTTGTATAATGAAAATATTTATATATGTACAAAATTCTTTTTTAAAAGTCGCTTATATCAATATATTTATTTTACTAGAAAGTAACTTTTAAATGTTAAATATCAAAATATATATCGCGTCGATATTGGTTGCAAAAGGAGTATTATTCGATGAGACGTTGAGGGACATCTAATATCCTGAAAGACATTTTTTAGCCTCCATATTTTTCTCAAGAAATAACGAGCTTTACGTAAGGCGACGCGAATATCGATACAATCATGCGCGTTTATTCGCGCTTCGAACTTATTTGCCTTTTGCTGATGGCTGGCATACAAGTACTTCACATCCAAATTCCATCCTCCTCATCCATATTCAGCGATCAAATGACAAACGTGAAAAGACGAAAATACCTCTAAGTCGCGCAAGAACGAATAAAGTCGTTTGAGATGTTGCAAGCATCCTCAAAGCAGACATCTATCTATATCCCGTCGGCTTCACCAAGTTTTCCCTTCTATCCTTCCCTCCCTACGCATATCGCATAGATTTTCCTTTCATCCGTGTATTACCAGCACACTCTTGCAAGTCTCACCATTACTGGAAAATAATTGAATAATGCTCTTTGACGGATTTGAAATTAGAATTTTTCAAACGCCACTATAGAATGCCCTTAACATCGATCTCGATCTTTCGATTGCTTTTCTGACGAATAACGATACAACGGAAGGCATGATTACGAATTAAAGATGTGTGCGATATCGAAAGAAAATGACCATAGTTAGCGGAAAAGAAAGAAATCTCTGGCCGGCTACGCGGAACGCACGCATTAAAGGAAACGGTACGGTACGGTAAGGAACCGGAACGGTACGGTGTGAGTAAAAGCAGATGAAAAAAAAAGAGAAACAAGAAAGAGAACGCAGACGGCATTCCGAATGGGTCGCGGAATGGAATATAGATCATACGCGGCGCACTTTGAAGAGAGTATCGTGAACGAGTAACGCTCGCCTTCGCCGCCGCAGCAATCCGTTCTTTCCACTTGTTTCCTCGGCAATCGCTGAATATGGATGAAGCACGGTCGCACTCGACAGAGTGAATGCGCGAGCTTAAAGTATTTTGCGACGCAGATACTCTTCCGATCTTCCCTCTTCCCCTCACCTATAGCCACAGTTCTATCTTCCACCCGTCTACCGCCTCGTCACTCTTCTTTGCGAAAGAGAGGTTCCAGCATAGGTGAGAGTTAAACGAAATAATACGGCAAAGAGTAAAATTCCTAAAATTGAATATTATACACAGAAAAAACAAGATTAGCTATTATAGCTAAAATAGTCGTAATATATAGATAACCACGAGGAGATTCTAGAGATTTTGGAATTAAACCTGCCCCCCTTCCAAATAAGAAAATCAGTTTTGCTGGATTTGTTTCAAAATTTAAAGAAAAAAATGTATTAAACGTTAAAGCAGATACATGTCGCTGTCGACGCGGGCACTGGTGGACCAAACTCTTAGGGCCGTTTTATACGTCGCAAACGATGGCAACTGTTAGTTGAAAAGTGTTGTTTCCGGTTGTGGTTGTCAATTGCGATTATCAAAAGAGAGTTGGCGAACTTTTAACTTTTTTGGTGACAGCAACTGGCAATCGGTACTTTAAAATTCGATAGTTTTGATTGGAATTCCAGCTTCTTTTCGAAGAGTATAGAAGTATTTTTATGTTTATAAAGAAGTTCCGGAGATTAACACTATAAAAAAAGCAATTAAAAAAATGGGGTGCTAACTTTACACCCAACTTTAAGACTGAATAGTTCTGAATAGCTCATCTAAAGCATTTTGACGAGTATTAGAGTTCCTGATAAAAGAAAAATTTTTTGGATTTTTTTTCAAAAACAAAAAATTGAAAAAGTCTGATTTCAAGCCAGAATAGTTCTAAGTAGCTCATTTGATTCCTTTCGAGAAGTTCTAGAGTTCCTGATAAGTAAAAAATTGCAAAATTGTTAGAATTATTTTATAGTATATTGTGCACCAAGGGGCGAAAGTAGCGTTTTTCAGACGAGTGTGAAGTTTGCCGCCCGAGTCGAAGGCGAAGGGCGGCAAATCACACGAGTCTGAAAAAGCTTTCGCCCCGAGGTGCACACGATATTTTTCACAATACCTTTACGGAAAGTTCGACTTCCATGCCTAGAGAAAGGCGAGAGTGGTCAATTTCAAGCCAGGGCTTACTTTCCCCCTAGGGCGGAAAGTGATTACTTTCCACCCGCTAAACAGAGAGGAAAGTGGTTACTTTCCGCCCGCTATGCCGCCCTGGCGTGAAATTGGCCGCTTTCGCCCCTCTCTACAGGCATGGAAAGTCGAACTTTCAGTGGAGGTGTTGTAAAAAAAAATTATCATAAAATGTTACGCAAATGATTATTTATCAGTATTGCCACGGATCTGACAAATCCTTCGACTATCGAACGACTAATGAATATGTCAGTTCCAACGTACATTGTTATATTTTAATTCCTTGGATCTCAACGCACAAATTATTTTTTAGATGTGGCGTAGTTTGGGCATTATGCTTAACTAATTAATAATTTGTGTCCGTACGCTTGAAAAGGACCGAAATCTACGGTCAAAACGTAGCGTTTTTTAAATAAATTTGGCCAGTTGAATCGAGTAAACGATACCTACGCTAATTTTTACGCAAATGACGTTCACGGATGACTTTCAACTCCCAATCAGAACGCCTGCAACTCTTCCACTAACTAGTGGCGATCCAGCCACTAGTTAAGAAGATATTCGAAGATGCAACGGATGAAATTCGACTAAGTCCGCATAAAATTTTTTTAACTTCTATTAGTTGCAAAATGGACATTCTGCTAAACGCAGCCATTTAGTATGCTGTTTTTTTTAACTGTAAAAGTATTTTACAGTAAAAATAAAAATAATTACAATATAAATAATTACTTTTATTTTGTATTATCATAACATTGATTTTATAACTGTTTACGACTGCTGTCATAAACGATTACGACAATCCTTGTGCGTAGGCCCGTACAAGCACGACACGGTTATGTCTGAATTGATCTTAAATCGAAGATGTGACACTGTAAATCCAAGTGTTATTTTAACTGAAGCTCTTCTTACACATTTCTTGCCATTTTAAATGACGTCATTTAACATGGTTGAACGTATTAATACGATTTAAATGTGTTAATTTAACACGGCAACAAAACATGTAAAACGAGCTTACAGTCAAATGTGTCTCTTTTAAACATTTATGCGTGTAAAAATAACACACTTGGATTTACAGTGTATTCACGGAGGAAGTTCGTTATACGAATAATATTGATCTCGCAGCATCGATATATACGCGTATTAAAGATACAACGATAAGATTATCGTAAACAGTATCTACGAGTAAAACGCATAATTTAATGCATCAAGTACAGATATTTCATGCCTTATTAAAAAGTTGAAGAAAGTTACGTGCAAAGTGCTGTAACTTTCTTCCATTAAAAAAAAATGTATAATTTTACGAAACAATGAGAAATTTATTTTCTGCACGGCAAATTATAATAAAAACGGCTTGCAATTATAATTAATTACAAATTATTCTATACATATAGGCTGCGTTCGCTTTGGACGCTTTCAGCATCACTCCATCTTTTTTCAACATGTAATGAACAATAAAGATGAACTGACGCTTTCAGCACGAAAGCGTCCAAAGCGAACGCAGTCATAATCATGCATTAGTCAATATACTATATATAAATCAAATAGTGCACTGAAAATCCAAGTGTGTTATTTTAACTGAAGCTCTTCTTACACATTTCTTGCCATTTTAAATGACGTCATTTAACATGGTTGAACGTATTAATACCATTTAAATGTGTTAATTTAACACGCAACAAAACATGTAAAACGAGCTTCAGTCAAATATGTCATTTTTAAACGTTTATAGCGTGTAGAAATAACACACTTGGATTTACAGTAATAGTTGTCTCTACACTATTAAATATTAAAAGATAAAATTTAAATCAATACCTTGAGTTAAAAAATATTTTGTTATTTTTAATTACCATGTGTGTCAAAATTTATTATTTTAACACAAAGAGTGTTATTTTAACCTTATTGATTAGTCAAATTGGTAATTAAATTAACATTGTTTTAATTAAATTAACGAAATATTGAGTAGGAACACTTATAAGTGCTTATTAGCAGCGACTTATAAGAACGGTTAAAAATAGTTTAAATGTGTAATTTGACACTACAAATTTAACAGTGTACATGCGACAAAGCTTATACACAGTGCTTTCGAACAAAATGACTATATATATCACTTTCGATAGTGTTCTAAGACGAAATCCATACTACTGTAATTTTTAATTCGATGTGGGTGATCTTTCTGATATCATATACAGATTACAGATTAATTTTTTTCTTTCTTCCTCTCCTGCCGGTCGATGTTTCCGGGATGATCGTCACAAGTGAACCGTACAGATTCGCATTTACGTATGACCATTGAGGCGTATCATCAGCGCCCACTCGGCGAACGGGCGGAGATGGTCTAACATTACTTCGCGTGGCTATAATACTAGGAAGCGAGTTCACGCCGACGAAACCGGAAACGATCAGTCAGATTACGTGATCGGAGACACCGTTGGCCCGTGCACCGGACCTGCGGCCAATCGACCGGTCGCTCGCCGATTCGCGTTAAGTACGCGATCGTGTATACACATACTCATTCTCTCGGTCGACCTACTACCGGTAATCACGCTGGCCACGGCGGCCTCGCTCCGCGTTGTGAACAGTGGCAAGGCTGTACTTACCTTTTGTAAATCGTGACAGAAAGGAGCGCGAAAAAAAGTGGCGTGATCCGTGTTAAGATCCGAGGACCCGAGTGGCCTGAAAAACTGCGCTGGTGCGGGCACTGTCGTATTGTATCGGAGGAGTCAGGTTGTCTTAGGCCCTTGATCTCTGCACGAGTCTCTTTGAGCTTGGGGTTAAAGTCAGTTACTGGTCTGGTGATGCGAATATATAGCTTCTCCCAGTCAAGTCATACGCCCACCTCCCAGTGGTCTCGCTGAAATGCTGCAATGGGGCTGTTCCGACTCAGTACGGCTCGGTCGCAAGATCTGATGTCGGCTGGCCGTCGCGCTCTGCAGTAACCAAGTGGCGTCAATGGCGATCTGAGTGCTCCTCTAAGGGCCTGTAGTGATACGGGCCCCAAGTACCGCTGTCCATGGTGAGTTGTGGGGCCAAAAAAGAGTACGATTATCTGGGGAACTCTCGGCTATCAATCCGTTTGCTCTCCAACACGTAGTAAATATGAAAAAGTCAAGAATAAATCTTCATGCCCGGGTTCTTGGTAGTGACTCGGTTAATACGGAGACACCTAGTGAGTGCGTAGCTGACTAGCTGGTCCCTCGAGAGTAGGAGCCAGTTATCGGGTATAGAAACTGTGGCTTCCAGTAGCCTTCTTCTTTTTGATTTTATGGCCTAATCCCCCTCGGGATCACATAACGGCCAAGAACAAGTCAAAGATAATAAATACAGACTCGAAAAATTCAATCTAATCTCGGCGCTGATTGCATTAGCAATCTTCAAAAATTATTCAGGACAAAATACGTCCGAACATGTCCACGGTCTCGACGAGACTTGCCACCAGTAACCGTGTCAAATTAAAATAGAAATAAATAGTAATAAGTTATTTCGTGAATGGATATCCATCTGTGTCAAACGCAAGCGCACGAGCACTGTGTTTCAAGCATGCCCGGCGCCGGGGATCGACTCGCAACGGTGGCGGGAATCACGTCCGCTTCTCCCACGATGCAAGGCCCGGCCAACTTCGACACCCCGGCTAAAGTGAAAGATAATCGCATGCTTTAATGAGCTTGGAACCGTTAAGGGGAATCGTTCAGCGCCAACACGTAAGATTCGTGAGATAACGCAGTCTACGACCTTTCTTCAACGACAATGCTACCAATCGGTCCCATTGATCATTTAGATCCTTCAAAGTCTTGCCCACATCGTCTAATCGGTAATTTTCTTCTGATATGAGCGCCTTGCCTGACTTGTTGACTGCTCTCAACTGTCCCTCATTGGCACGCAGTTCTCGTTCAAAAGCTTCGTGTTTTTGCAGTCTACGCTCGAGATTATTCAAGTCGCGACAGCTTTCGTCGACCAAGATCTTCAACTTCGCGGAATTCGTCTTCTTTGGTTCGTATTTTTTCTCCAAACTCCATGTGCTGTTTCTCTAACTGGTTCCTCGGCCTTCATTGTCTCTTGTATGTCCATGGCCCAGCTAATCAAGTTCTTCGAATTATTCATGAATATGTCCATAAACCTTTTAGCCTTTCTGCCATAATTCACAAAAGGTAATAAGCGATTCACAAAGCGTAACAAATAATATTCACATGATAATTTTAAATGCCATAATCTACTTTACACTAATCTACTTTAAAATAAATATTAACGCATTACGCGTTAATCTATTATTAATCCATTTGTCATAACTTTCTCTTTTCCCTCATGTGTAAAATATATATTCTTAACCCTTTGTAACTCCGTGTAACAATACTGTTACAAACCGGCAAAGTTTCCATCAACATTCTAAATCATGAATTTATTTGTTGTAAATCAATTTAAAATAGTTGTCATATTTTTTATTTTTGATAACATGAGTTACAAAGGGTTAAAATAGTTACTGTTGGTGGCATACAACAATTTTTTTATATAACATACTGTTCTTCTCCATAAATTTCGCTGATTTCTCATCCTTAGATTCAAATTCAACGGTCGAGTCTTCAAGACGTTTCATCTCTTCAAATACTACTGTGGATGATTATAAATTCATACGTATAGTTTTACTTATTACATCATAAAAAATTTCAAACTTGCAGTATATTATAAGCGTATCTGTGAAATGATACTGAAACATAGATGTTGAGATTCTAATCATTTGATACATCACCCGAAGTGGAATTTGATGATAAAACAGATTCAGGCGAATACATTATGGTAGTGGTACATGAATCGCTAAATGTTTTTACTAATATACATATATAAAATTCATTACACTTATTTGCGAAACCAGTTTGAACGCGTAACATTCATTTGAATCATATATTGATCTGTTTCTGGAAACGATGGAGACTTTATCCATGATCTCAGAAAGATGCGTAAATCGGTCAATTCTTTATGTGTGATCAAGTACAGTAAATTCAATATGTGTTCGAGAATAGTTCTTGATATACCTTAATGAAAGGTAAAAAATGGCCTTCTTATTTTTGGTTCATTTTTCCTTTAAGGATTGAATTGGCCGTTATTCCATTTCGGTAATAATTTATAAATACAAAGTCGATAAAGTAAAAAGCGGTTGGTACTTGGAAACAAAGGCGATTGATTCCATCAACAAGTCCTCGAAAATTTTTTCGGGAATAAAACACGTCCTAAACACGTTCAGGGTCTCGACCAGATTAAGTAAGAATGTTCAGATACTGTCGGTTCCTTTTCCGGGTAATCTCAGTAGAGACATCCTGAACTTCTTCAAAATTTGCTTCTCATCTGTTATACATATTTGCTTTTCCGCTAAATCTCGATCAGCCGAACTCAAAATCTTAAGATTCTCTCTAATGATTCGACGATATTCCAACGTTCGCAGAAATATTAGACTAATGCGTGTACAAATAGCAATAACTTCTTTTATATACATTTTACATTATAATACGCAAAAATAAGACTATGTATAATACAGAGTTACATACTAGAGATAAAAAAAATAACATGCAATTTATTCACGCTCATAACGTACAAAGTAACGTCGGCCACGCAGAAATTATAGATAACGATAGGGTACGGGTAGAAAATTCGGCTTTATGAAGCTCGAACTATTCAGTATATCCGCTGTAATCTACTTTTCATTAAAAGTACTTTTTCGTAAACTATTCATCATATACTGTAGGTACCAATAAATTCTAGATTTAGTAAAACACAAAATAAATGCTATCATTTATCAAAACTCATTTAACCGATAAGCTTCAAGATGCAATTAATTATACGGATTTAATTTTAATTGTCATATACAAATTATCTAATTTTCTAACGAAAAGTCAAATAACTAATTCACTAAAAAGAGTGATTAAATGAGAATAATTGTAATACAAAATCCTACATTTTGTAAAATATCAAGTTTTATCATTTTGCATATAATAGAAAAAAAATATCTTATTAATTATTTCGATTCGTGCGGGAGGAAAATTATTTTAATTTTCAGATCTAATTAATTTTCTAAATGTTAAACAAGACATAATGCGGGGTACTCACTAGGACCGTGCAACGTGCAACGCTGGTAACGCAACGGTTACAATTTTTTCACAATAGGTTTGTTCCGGAATAAGACGTACTCACTAGTTGCAGCAACCGTTGCGTTGTATATTGAGTACCAGACATAATATATTAACTTCTCTTAATGGCTAGTTAAGAAGATATTCGACTTCGAAGATGCAACACGTAAAATTCGACTAAGTCCGCATAAAAAATTGTTTTGAAAGTTCCAGACGTTCTGATAAGAGTTTTTGGTAGAACTCTAAGAGTTCTGAAAGAAATTTCTATTATCGAAAGCGATCCGCGGTTACTAGTTAAAAAGATATTCGACTTCGAAGATCTGCCGTGAACGTCATTTGCGTAACTTTTGATGATTTTTTAAAACAATTCTAAGGTTTTGCAATTTGCGAGAAACTCTAAAACTTTTCAAAATAAACTACTTAGAACTATTCTGGCTTAAAATTAGACTTTTACTATATATTTATTTAAAAAAAAAAATTAAAAATATTTTTACTTCCATCAGAAACTCTAGTACATACAGAAGAACGCTCGAATAGGACCAGATGTCCGACGGGAGCACAGTGGTTCTCGGCCCGATATAAGATCTTCACTTCCACACGGACAGAGCGTTAGAAAATATTATACCGTCCAGAAACGGTCAATTCCGCCAAAAACAAAAATAAATCGAACGATTGAAAAGAAAACAGTGCAACGCCCGAAGAAAAAAGTGAAAAGACGCACCTGTATCAAATGTTTATTTGTCTTAATAA